>CACKRE030001427.1:1745-21054 GCA_902602495.3 Ectocarpus sp. CCAP 1310/34 | reverse complement strand
ACGTGCAGTTCAGTTTTTGGGCACGCATACGGTGCTGCAGGGATTTTCAGGTGTACCTCTTTGGGCTCTTGCATACCTTTTTCTCGTCAGATGTGTGCGTGTTCCTTAGATCCTCAAGAGCTCTAGCACTTTCGTGACCACGGGCTGAGAGTCTTTTGCTAGATTTTGGCATTTAGCAACTGACATACGGTTTAATGTGAAGACAAACAACAACAACGCAAAATGAGACGCTGTTGTGCCCGATTGATTGGATCGATTTGTTGTCATATCTTCAGTTGCCCGCACGAACAACTTGCGTAGACACCCATGACTTGTCTCTACTTTTGAGATGAGACGAGGTTCCTAGCAGGCGGGCACAACATGTTGTGGGTCGGGCAGTGCAGTGGGTGCCTACCTTTGTTTGCGACTTCAAGCGCCGAAGGGACAAAAGGACGATTTGTTTTATATTTTCTTAATTATCAAACGAATCCATCCATCTCTAGCTAAAAGAGTTATGTCCCCCGTGGGTAACAGGGTCAACCAAGACCATGTTGTGTGAATCTATCTGCATGTTGTACTGGGAATGTACGTTTCGTTTCCAGTTTTCAAATCTCCGTTCTCAGCGGCCCAGTGAGCGACCAACTACTTCTCGGGGTTTCGACTTAGTTCGTGGGAAACGACGTCGACCTACTGTTGGATTTAGGAGAGTCATCACGTACGGTGGGAGGGAACACGCCTCCCGACCAAGAAACGACAAACCACCAACAACACCCGACCGACCGCAAACGTGCAGAACACACATCGGTCAATGGTGTACAATTCGGGGAATACCCATTGTTCGTGAATGTTTCTTCTTTTCGCATTACATTCTTCTCGTTCGTCCATCTCCACATGCCGGGACAGCAAGACTCTTAAAATCGTTAAACTACGCCGAAAGAACTCGGATCACAGCAAAACGCAATGCGACCGTTCATCACCAGGGAAGGAACAGAAACAACAGCTGAGCCACGGATACTGTGCCCGACGCCACGAAAAGGCGAACCCGGAAAACACCGAAAAAAATAAAAAACAGACGATCAGACTCCCAACATATGGTCGGTGAACAAGGCTAGTTCGTCAACAAGGACGACAAGGTAGACAGGCTTATAACTTCGAAACTGCTGCGAAGCGCCTGGCATTAAACAAGCCGCGACCAAACTCAAAAAGCAAGGAACATGATCGTTGAAAGGAGGGGCAAGAGGCCAACAGAGGTACTTTCCAACAACTGCCCTACTCTGCTAAAACACTTCCCCTCTGCCTGACCCCCACTTCAGACCAAAAGCGTTTCATAAAAACGAAACAAAACGAAAGGGTTTTAAAATGGGTGTGTGGTTTAGTTGAAGGTGTACCCCGCGCCGAGGAGGTCGTTGATCACGTACGGCTTGTTGTTCAGCTCCTCGTGCACCATCAGAGCCAGGATTCCCATCTGTGCCGCGCGCCCGTTGTTCAGCTCGATCGCGCGCTTCGACGCCTGGGTCTCCTCCGACATCGCGTCCCACGAGGACGCGAACGGGTTGCCGCCGTTCGTGAAGTCTCCGGGGAAGGAGCCCTCCACGTTCTTCATCACAGCCAGCTCAAGGAAGCCCACGAACGCGAAGATCTGCGCGAGGCCCGCCGGGGGGATCTTCGACAGAGCGGCCACGCCGTTCGGCATGTCCGCGAACGACAGGTCCGCCGAGTTCGACAGCATGCCGGGGAGGCGGACGTTCTGCTGGGTCAGGTGACCGGCGATGGCGAGCATAGCGATGCGCCCGTGCTTCACCTCCACGTACCGGAGGCGCTCGAACCGCTCCTGGTCCGCGTCCGCGAGAAGGCCGAGCGGGTCCCAGAATCCGAGGGGGGGCTGCGCGCCGATCTCCGACTCGAACGACATCTTCATGGCGGAGGAAGACTTGGCCGGGGTGGCGACGGCGGCGCCGTTGAACGCGCTGTGGTTGTAGGTGGCGACAGTGATAAGGCAAGGGGAGGAGAAAGGGAAGGCGGGTCAAAGGTTGATGTTAACCCGGGAGGGGCTTTCGTAATTGCTGTTTTCCTGAATCAACCACGGCTCGGGGATTTTGGAGATTCTTAAGGGTTTGTAGGCATTGTATGCATACAACAGACAACGATCGAGACGATGTTGCGCGTTTGCGTGGAAACGAAACGCCGGTGTGTGGCTGTACCCATCCGCCGTGGTTCGAAGCTGAGTGGACTTCACACGAAAAAAACAAGCTGACTCGCAAGTTGACGGAGTCCATGCGGACATGTTCGACTGAGAGATCATGACAACGGACTGCCGGTGGGACCATGCCACTGCATGATTTCGAGGCTGCACACTCGGTGCAACTACTGCTGGTGGTTGATGAGCGCGGCGAAAGGACCAAGCAGTCCAAGTCGGAGGTTTGTGGAGACACACATCGGTTCATGGGGCGACGGACACCGCTGCTCGTATCTGCCACGCCACTCGACAAAACGACGGCCATCTTGATCGAACACTTACGAACTTGTACTAGAGAAAGGTGTGAGGCGCACTCGTTCAGTCGCCATACGGACACGGCTAAATTTGTCTGACGGGACGAGGGCGACGTGGTTCATGAAGGCAGCGCATTGTTTTCGTTCCGATCGTTCTCTTAATCAAAGCCCCCCCGACAAAACGGCGAGCTGCAGATGACGACTCTATTTACTCTGTTAGCAACTCCACACACAGGTCCTCATCAAGACGACAAGCGTGCTGTTGAGGACGAGGCACTTCAAGGCATTGACAGCCGACGCTACGCGAAATGCTGAGGTACCGAAGTTAGAAAAAGGCGCAGATTTCGGCATGTCTTCGTGATGAAGGTTGTGAAATACAGCCAACAAAGAACGAATCAGCGCGCGTGCGCCCACGAAACAAACACCGCACGAACCTGCGTTGTTCCCCGCTGTATGCGCGTGCGAAGACAACCTCGGCTGTGCGAGAGGCATCGTTGTGCCGAAAGGAAGAGACCAACGCATTTGTTGACTCCTTAACCTTTCTCAAGATTTCATGTGCAACACGAAAGGTAACCGACAGCATAGTTCTTGTATGCGGTTCCCGAGAGAAATGACCAGCGCGGCTTCGCGCTGCACTACGTACGGCAGTGCAGAAAACAAGCTGACACACGCAGGCACGGGTGCGCACAACATGTGGCGCGCATTTATGATCTTCCGTGAGGAGTGGGAGCACACCGCAACGTGCCCTTGCCGCGCATGTGACAAGACGTGCCAAAACACCAAAGGACAGCTGCCTACTTTATGGCCATGACCTCGACGAAATCGTGCGCCGAATCTCTGTCTCCCTCTGTCGTCGGTTGTTCTCACCTGGGTGCCACGAAGGCTTGGGCTCCGGCCACGCAGGCAGCGGCTACAACGCAGGACTTCATCTTGATGTGAGGTGGAAGTAGTGAAAAGAGTAAGGTGTTGAGGAGATGTGGGGGAGGAAAACAGAGTGAGAGGACGTGGCGGGGGCGTGGGCGTGGGGCGTGCGCTTTCCACAAAGAGCCGAGAGATCTTCGGGCCAGATGACATCAACAAACCCAGCCAATCAGCGGACGCGAGACTGTGTCGAGATTTCGAGATTTCGCCGCACTATGAACTTTTTCTCATTTCCCTGTTCACGCCGTTCACGCTGTGTGCGGGCTTTGTTTGCGCTGCAACAGCAGCGTCCATAGAGGCCTCGCTGTCACGCACTTGTCCTTTGCACCACCACGTATTATGAGTGTGCCGTAGATCGGAGCACAGGGGGCTCCTTCCACACGATAACCGATTAGAGCAACACCTTGGTGGCGGCTGTGCCGTGTGCCGCGTCATCGCTCATTGTGGCAGGAAGGCAGGCGATGCTCTGGTCTTCGGTCTGCTGATAAATACGCTCCCAGCGCGTGGTTAGGTTGTGTGGTGGATTCTGTGTTAAATACTCTGCTGTTGTAGCTCTCTGCTGTGTGAGTGCCATATCGCTCGGCGGGTCTAAACTGGAAACTCAATATCCTGCGCTCCACAATCTGTCACAATGTCACGCTCCCAATCTCCCAACAACTCCAGAAACTCCACACTTAGACTAAATGCTCAAATCTTGCAACCGCGAAGCAGCGTCCTGCTGCCGCTCTCCCTGAAAGCACCACGCACAACCCCCGTTGCAAGCCTCCTGTCTAGCAGCCAAGAACGCAACGTTGATTCTGCTGGATAGTAGTGCAGATCGCGGTTGGAGCCACGTGAAGAAGAGAGATTAGCTTAAGCAGCAAACGTCATTGATGCATCTGGCGGGATGCCCTAAGGAATAGAGCCAGCTGCTGCTGGCTATCTATCGACCGAAATGCAACGGCGCATACATACACAACCCCCGGAGACAGCAGTTGATCACACGCTGCCAGGACCAGCTTGGAAGAACTACGCCCTTGCTTTGTCCTGTATAGAAACACCAAACACTTTATATATTTTCATCAACAGGTGTGCGAGGCGGCAACAACGATGGGTGTCTGGTACGCGTTGTGGCTAGTGCTGGCGGCAGCACCTGCTGCTGCTGTTGCTTCTCCTTCCGAAGCCTTCATTACTTCGTTCGGCGGAGGAGGATCGAAGATGCTGCGTGTCGGGCAACGACACCAGCCTTCGTTCAAAAGCAGCGGCAGCTGCTCCAGGCAGCGTCGCGCCGCCCTCGACATGAAGTACGTCCCTGACGGCCTTTCCCCCGAGCAGTGGGAGAAGATGCAGAAGGAGGAGGCTGAGAAAAAGAAAAAGATGGGCAACCTTGGGGAGGTATGTAGAAGGAGAGGATGGCCAGGTTGTGCTTTTGTCTTGTAGTACAGCACTACTGCTGTAGTACTCTGCAGTTCTTGATCTTCATCTTTTCATCACGACGGCAAACTATCAAACCAAATACCTTTTCGTGCTCTTGGGAGTTCTCTTAAGAGTACAGCAGTATCATCAATGTTGAAAAATAAGAAGTAATACGAACTAGTACGTGCTTCGCGGACCTGACTCACAAGTACTTCACCTTCTTCGGGAAGAAAAAAATAGAGTAAAGACTACCCGCGATATGTAACCACAGCAGTAGTCGAACAGAGGTGTGGTATCTACTTTTTCTCCGGGTACTGAAGAAGAGCTTCAAAAGAGCATGGTGGACATCCCGCGCACGTTCCCCCGTTGCTATCATACACTTACTTGTAATTTGCAAGACACGCTTTCTTCGACACTTCTGGGTGCCTGGCCTCATCCCTGTTTGCGGCTGCGGTCGGAGTCGAGGTCACCCTGGGGACTCTCCCCACCAAGCGCACGCCGCACACGGAGAGAATTTTAGTCACGAGTGGCCAAAACACGTTACCGACAACTAGCCTTTTGATGTCAACACACTGCGCACGGCACCTTCCTGGAGACGTGGGATGCCAGCCAGTACTCTACGCGAGTACCTCGAATTTCCTGTGTCATCTCTTTGCCGTCGGCCCGCCTACGCAGGATTTTAAGAGTATCTGGAAAGAGAATAGGGAGGGGGCCCTAACCACAAAGCACGGATTGAATACTTAATCCCATGTGTTTCCTTACTCAATTCAGCTGCGCACTCCGTTGGGAAATCCTTGGTGCTGAGCACATCTTGCCTTGTTCCTGGTACGGCTTTTCCGTTCTCTCTCTGCCCCTCTTGCCCATTTGTGAGTATATTTATTTGCTTGGCGTCAAATAAGGCGACCCTGAAAAGGCTACTGCCGTAGACCGCTTTCTTCTTTCATGAACACCGTATGACTTGTCGTCCGCCAAGTTTAATTGCCTCAAACGTCCTGGTTTGCAAACTTATCTTGTTCAGGTAGGTGTGGTTGAACTGATCAGTGATGAGTGTGAATGTATCTCTTTTGGTGCGCCTGCCGCGGCAGGTGGGAGTGAAGAGCTTCAAGAGCAGGAGCCTCCAGGCGTGGCAGGAGGACGGGGCCGGCCACCTCTTCCCCGTGGACCCCAAGAAGGTGCGGAGATGTTGCATCATCGTATCCGTGGTCCGTCGTAGTATAGCATCCCTCGTGCTTTGCGGGGAAGCGGATCTCAATCTGTATGCATAGTTGGTTTCACACTTTCATGGTCGTCGTGTTCACACCCCACGTGCTTTGCAGGGAATACAGTATGTGTGCATGGTCGGTTTCACACTCCACATGAACTGGAAACTGCTAAATAGATTGATACCCATGTCTTAAAAACACTTTAGACGAGAGCGTGGTGGGCCCTATATGACTCTGAGAGTGTTAGCGATGACGTCATGTGATTGCCGTATCATAAATGCAATATGCTTCGTACATGTATGCTTTACAGTAGTTAAGGATGAATCCCCTTCATGCCGCAGAAACATGATACTCATGCCGGAGCCGACGTAACCAACTCTTGTAGTAACATCGGATGCAGAGTCTTCCCGATAGGCCTCTTGAAGCACTTGCTCAGTTGGTACCACCGACAACAGGTGTGCAAAAGACAGCAAACGTACGAAGCTTGCGATGCACCCCACAGAAAACTTCGAATGGAAAGGACGGCGGTGGTGCTTAGAGGTTGTTTTATTTCCTACCGTTTCATGCTGAAACATTCACCGTGCATTCGTACTCTGGACGTCTCCAAATAAGTTAAGTGCGGCACGCCGCCCGGTATTCGACACTCCCCCGGCTGAGCTTCCAAGCTCGGTGTCTCAACACGAGGAAATAATGTGTGTATTGTTGTTGTTCGGTCTTTGACAGGCCATACATTCAAAATAGTGCCGTCTAAGAAGATGTTGACATGTAGCTTTTTTCTCGAAAGAAAGACGTTTCGCCATGCCGTATACGTTGCTGGCAACGCCTGCGTTGCTGTGGAGATTCCGGGCCATGCTGGAAAACCGACGCCGGTGTTGTACTGTATTCATGTCTTTCGCGTCTCGCGGTGCGATGAAGAAATAGATGTGGCCTTCTCCGAAATTGGGTTTCCGACACATGGCGTGCTGAGTGATGTTGGGGTTTCGCATGATTTTGCGACCCTACAGTACCCCATAACTTCCTTCAGGAACCACACGCAACAGAGACGGAAATCTCGCCTCTGGGACGAGTATCGCCCTGAGTATATTCTGACGTAGCGGGGAGGGTGTACTCCTGTAAATGCATGCCATACAGGCCGGACCCCCAGTCGTGAGATGCTTCATTATGAAACAGAGGCAACTTTTCCACGATAATATGAACTTGAGGATAAAAGAACACAGCTCGGCGGTGTATCCTATGCTAGATTTTACCGTACAACAACCTCTGCTCGTTAGCAGCGGCGACGAAGTAGTCTCATCTCCGGACCCCTCTGTAGTCGTTAGACCATTGACCCTGCAACCCTACAATGCCGGGACGGAGCGATACGCCGCCGGGTTATGGCCGGCCCAGGCAACGTTTCGGAAAGGTGAATTAGAAGCTGGTCATCATCCTTGCATTTGCNNGGGGGGGGGGGGGGGGGGGGGGGGGGGGGGGAGGGGCATACTCTTATGTTTGGCATGCCTTAGCGGATAGACCATTGACCACACGTTCTCGAGAGGACGGAGCATTGTTCCCACAGGACCGATCACCGATGGCCAATCGTTTCTTTCTACTTTGCCAAAGGTGGCTCAACAATGTCTTCCCTAGTCTTATCTATCCTACCGATATCACTTGCCGCCTTTTCAACCCACTTCCTATGCCCCAGTACCGCGAACGTCTTATCCTGCCTATCCCATTCCTCAAACATCTTCCTGTACTTTTCTTCTACTTTTCCCAGCTCAGTCATGTACACGTCTCTCTCCTCCTTGTACAGCCGACATTCCGCGACTACATTAACACGGTCTTCGCACTCGGAAGCGCAATCACATTTGAACTTGGCGTCTTCATCCTCTACCTTCCTATATCTTCGGCTACGTTCTCGAAGGCCAATGTCCCCGGTCCTGAACTTGACCTGAAGCTTTGTCCCTGCATCCATTGGTCATCCTTGAACCCTATTCTTTCTTTCAACATTCCGTACGCTTCTAGTCTATGCCCTCCCTATCCTTTGTTTCTTTTCTTCTCTCTCTGCAAAAGCAACATATATATTCTCCTTGAACCCCTCTAGAGCTTCCGTTTCCAGCGTATCGTCTTCGTCAATTTCGAACCCTTTCCATGCGTCATCTATTACCTTGACCCACTCCGTAGGTTGTCCACCCCTCTTCTTGTTTTCCCACTTCGCCCCCCAGGCTTTTCTCGGCAACCTCTCCTCTCCCATACCGCACATAACATGCGATACTGCCATGTCAGCTTCCTTGCGTCTCTTCCCGATATTTAGGATCGGATCCCCAGTTCTGCCCTGACGGCTGCATTGCTTGCGCGCTTGGAGCATCCTAGGATGACTTTCGCCGCTTTCATCTGCGCCGCCTCGAGCTCTTTGACTACCTTCTGATTTCCTTCCTACAACTCTCCGGCGTACTCGAGCGGCGGTACGCTTACGCTCTTCAAAACCGTTAATTTGATACATACGTGTATCGAGGCGCCGGTTTGCGAGTATTGGGTGCAGCTTCCCTGCTCGTGTTTTGCCCTTTTCCGCTACCTTGGACATGTGTGCATTCCACTAGCAGTCTTTTGCGATCTCTACTCCGAGGTATGTGTGCTGGTCCACTACTGCAAGCTCCTCGACCCCCCACTCTACTGGTTCCTCCCTGTCCTCGTTGCATACCATGATGGCACTCTTCATAACGTTGGCAGATAGTCTCCACTGATCAGCAAACTCCTTCGCCGCGTCAATTTGCATTTGAAATCCCTCAGGGGTGTCAGACACCCCAACAAAGTCATCCGCAAACAGCATTCCCGGCACCGTGCATTCCCCTACCTCTACTCCCTTCTCGACTGCTTCTACGAGTTTCAACAGATCGTCGGTGAACACCTGGAACAATGTTGGGGACAAAGTGAAACCTTGCGGGGAGAAGGGGGACGGTTACTTGTGACGGTTGTACTGTAGCATGCCTGTCATATGTCATACAAACTTGCGGGAGTCGGTGGATAGAGGTTCTCTGCATTTCGGCGCATGAGCAAAAAACTGGAAAAAAACGCAGGAAGAAACGCAAGAAAAAAACGCAGGCGCCATCCGTTTTCTCTTGCGTTTCTTCCTGCATTTTTTCCAGGGTACTCGTCGGGAATATTCCCGACGTCATTTAGGCGGGAATTTGGGCGGTCCCGGTACTGGCGGGAAGTACCGCCAAAATTCGCGGTACCGGGAACCGCCAAAATTGGTACCGCCAAAAAAACGAAAACCGCTTCCCGCCTAAAAATTCCCGCCGTATTGCAGTACCGCCAAAAAAATACCGGCGAAATCTCGCGTTCCCGGGACCGCCTAAAAAAAACCGGCATATTGCAGTACCGCCAAAAAAGTACCGGCATATTGCAGTACCGCCAAAATGGTACCGGCATATTGCAGTACCGCCAAAATGGTACCGGCATATTGCAGTACCGCCAAAATGGTACCGGCATAGTGCAGTACCGCCTAAATGGTACCGCCGTACGCTAATTCCGCCTGGGGTTATGTACCACTAGGGCTTTCCAAACGTATACAGCAGTACAGTATACACCCAATGGACTAGAGTTCGATCCTCACACCGCCTGTTTTTTTTTCTGTCTTCTTTTCTCTTTTCTTTTCCAGCCTTTTTTCTTTTTTCTTTTTTCTTTTTTTTTTTCTTCGCGTTGGTTCTATATATCGCTAGTGCCTTTTGGGCGGAACCTCTGTCTGCATGTGCAGACAGGCGCGGCGTGCGGCGTGCGCCACACGCCACACCTGCTCAGCACGCAGAGTGCGCGTGGTCTGTCTAGCAATGAGCGCTTCAGACCCTAGTGTTAGTGCTACTCCCAGTGGTGAAGAGGCTGCGTCAGCCGATTCATCCACGCCAGCGGCTGCTCCGGAGCAGAGAGCAAACAAGCCGATCGATATCACCCTCTAGACTAGGGTAGCCGAGAGTGCAGAGTGCTTTGTTGTGGATGTCTGACTACTGTGCCAGAGCTGGTGATGAGGGTTGGGTTTGTTTTGCTAGTTGGGTTGTCAGCCATCGCTTCATCGCGGTGCATTTCTGTTTTGTTTTCTTTTTTCTTGTTTTTTGTTTTTCATTTTTTATTTTTTGTTTTTTCCGTTCTGTTGCTGCTTTTTTAAGAGAAGAGAGACGACAGAGAAACGGCTTGCCGCTCGTTCAGCCGCCACAAAAATGTGCATATATACATATATACAAGTATACAATATACAACAATAGCAGGATATAGTGCAAATATAGACGTAAGGGCCGAAAGTACGAAAGTACCGCCATTTCCGGCGACGGCGTGGTAAGCTTACCCAGTACCGCCGAATTTCGTAAAACCGGGAACCGCCGGAGGCAGTACCGCCACATTGTAAACCGCCGAAGGCGGTCCCGCCATACTGCGAACCGCCGACGAGAGTACCGCCAAAAAATGCGGTACCGGGACCCGCCGAAGGCGTTCCCGCCAAACTGCGAACCGCCGACGAGAGTACCGCCAAAAAATGCGGTACCGGGAACCGCCAAAAGTGGTCCCGCCAAAAAAACGAAAACCGCTTCCCGCCTAAAAATTCCCGCCGTATTGCAGTACCGCCAAAATTGGTACCGCCAAAAAAATCGGTACCGACGAGTACCCTGATTTTTTCTGACCTGCCGGCACATGCAGAGAGCCCCGTCCTCACGAAGTATGACGTATGCGGACCTCTTTTCCTCAATACATACGTAGTAGTTAGCATTCGTGTGTAGCATGTGTCTCGTGTGTGCAGACCACCGAGGACGATAAAATGGCTACACTTTCCTTGTGTATGTGGCTTTTCGCACGGGTATACGCTTTGTCATCTGGTTCGGAAGGAAAGCTAGAGCGTCATGAGGGGGCAGGCCAGAGGGGGCGTTCTCGTTGCCATCCGTGGCGGGGCGCTTCCGTCCCGCGTACGTTCTCCGGTGGGTTGCCCGTCCCGCGTTACTGCCCCACGGAACACACGGCATGCGCCAATACAGCAGATAGAGACGCCTTTCGTGGTCACGAAGAGCGGAAGAACTACGGCAGCAACGAATGCTCGTCTAGCTACGGGGTAGAGGCCACGCGCGCAGTTCGATGATATACTGCGCGAACGGCACAGAGGGCGCGACCAAACCAACCCTAGAGAGCACCTCTGGTGCTTGCAAGCGACTCGACTTATTGCTTCTTCTGTGGGAATTCGGCAGCCACTGCACACACGACTTCATGACCGGGCATCGCTATCGTGTGTTGGTTTGAACAAAGACACATGTGAGCACTTGACCCTTTATCCTCTAAGTTCTCAAGTGGGTAGCGCCAAGCAAGCATTGGCTCCCATATGCGGATCTGTGCATTGCAAACGGAATGCTGGCAAGCAAGGAAGAGATGAAGCATTCGAAACAACAATTCCGTTCGCCCAACGACAACGAACACTGCAACCTTCGACGGCAGGTCAAATCGGGAGAGATCCCTCCTGAAAAGACCCCGTACATGCAGAGGAAGGGGGCGTGGGACAACTCCGACCTGGCCAAGAAGAATATCCAGAAGAAGTGGTCCGCCACAGACAAGGCTTACGCTGCGGTGAGTTGGGGATAGAAGGCCTTTTTAGGTTTTTTGGTTTTGCGTGTGTTGTTTCGTCCAGCTTTGATGTTCCTGTTCTCACTTCAGTGATGCTAGGCCTCTAGATTTTTTTTCACCTCTGGCGTTTTGTCCTACTTTCACCTTCCTGCTCTGATTTCAGTGGTAGGCGTATTTTGTACGACGTTTTCGTCCAGCTTTGGTGTCCATATGCACTCTCGGTTCATTATCTTGCAAAGTACATACACCTGATGCTATTTTTTAGTACCAGGGGAAGGAAAAGGAGCTTGAGTCGCTTTCCTTTCCTGGTGCTGAAATGATCAAGGTAGGGGTTCGAAAAGACAAGGGCAAAACTTGGTGCATGCGTGTTTCTCTTTCGTGGCTGTTGAGCAGCATGTCTGACTTTACGCCTACCTCGTACCCCAAGGTCGTCTACGTTGCCGACTGCAGGGTCCACTTTTCTTCCGCTTGGCCATGCGATACCTTTGTTTTTGTCTGACTCTCTTCATCTCTCCCTCTCTGGTCCCCTCTCGTGCAAATATTGGGCTCCAGTGCAAGTCAAACCCATGCACTAGAGAAGCACAATAACCAGTTTGTATTTTTAGATGTTTGCCCGCAGATGAATTGATTCCAGAGAACACGCCCCGTCATTTTTGCTCGTCTTGGTTTACAACAACCACACCATCTCCCCCCCCCCCGCCCCTCCGAAAGAAACCGACAACGGCGGCGGAGAAGAAGGCGGCGGCGGCCAAGAAGGCGGCAGACGACAAGAGGAAGGCGCAGAAGGCGCAGAAGCTCAACCCCGATGATGTCGGAAAGAAGAAGGGGATGTTCGGTCTTTGGTAGAGCAGGAACCTTTTGGGAGCTACGGAGGCGAGAGCAAGGGGTGTGTGTGTGTGCATAGAGGTATGATGAGAGCAGCAAGAGAGGGCGAGAGCAAGGGGTGTGTGTGTGTGCAAAGAGGTATGATGGGAGCAGCAAGAGAGGGCGAGAGCGGGGAGGGGGACGGGGCGGGGCGAGGGGAGAATGTCGGGAAAGTCGGGAATGGACCGGCGGAAAAGGTTGTCGGGAAAGATCGCGCGGCGGGTCAGATTGGTTTTCGTCGTCGGTAGATAGGAGGCGGGAAGTTGGCGCTGAGTGGTGGGGGGAGGCGGTGAAACGTCGGTGGTGGGTGGTATATAATCAATTGACGATATATGCATAGAAAATAGCCGGAAAGGCACTTGTAACCGCGCACGGTATTTGGCAGGGGTATGTCTTTCTTGAGTATATCCGGTCACCTTGCAGTCTTGGGAAAGAAAGCGTCCGGTCAGCGTCTCGCTGGATGTCCTTAACTTGCCTTGTTTCCCATCAAGAGCAGAGAGAGATATTTCAATGGTTTTTGCCCGTAAACCTATCTGGAGTTTGTGGCCCTTCTTTGATGCAAACCACATTTTAACCTGATTAGCGCGTCGGCAGCGGTGTCCGAGTTGTCATGCAGAACGTGGGCATCTGCGTGTAGTCTAAAGTAGTTTCGATATTTCTACGTTTTTGTTTTTAGAATTTCCATAAGTTTGGAGTTTTCATCTTCAAAAGCATTGGAAGCTACGCTGGCTACGAAAGCATTGGAACCTACGCTGGCTGCGAATGGCTTCGCACGGCAAATAGCAAGAATTTCCGGTTCTTGGCAAGGTTGCGGACTTCGACTTATATTCACTTATTTCTCCTTTTCAAGGTTCGGTGTAAGTCATGTGACGTTGTGCTCGAGTGGACTGCCACGACCGCACCTATCACCCTCTCTTGACAAGGGAGATCCCTGAGTGTAGGATGGTGCGGGGTGAGATCTACGGGTTAGTATGTCCCGCCGAACCAGCCCAGTAACCCAGTCCGGCTTAACCCAGTACATGTAACGGCACCCACGCGGCAAGGTGGCATCCTCACCCACGGCGGCTTCGTTGTAGGCGTGCTACCGTCAGCGTGCAGTGTGGCTCCGGGTGAGGTCTGCGGGTTACATATCGTGCCGAACCAACCCAGTCCGGATATGTTCGAATATCCCACAATTCACAGGTAGTCACGCGCCGGCGGCGAGACATCTGTTGTCGAAACCCGTTTCGAGGTGTCCAACAAGCACCCCTTCCCTCCCCCGTCCCTCCGGCAATAAAAAATACACGCGCACACTTGGTAGGGGCTCGAAATGCCGATTACAGCAGCAGTGGCGAGCGTTTCGTTTGGATTCAGAGTTACAGAGTTTGGACCCAGCGACAACCCTCGACATCACAGTCCCAGCAGCAGATCAAAGCTCGTCAACTACTGCTGTGTGGCTGTTCCATGACACTCTGTGTAGTCTGTAGGCATCTGTATGATTGGGAATCGCTGAGCCGGCCGCAGATGGCGCCGCACGGCTGACTGCTGTTGTACATCAGCTGAGAGAAATTGCGGCCCATACACTCATTTTCTCTTTTTCTCATCACCCCGGTCACCATTTTACGGTGATTGCAGTCTCTACCTATCTACAGCAGTATTTCCGCAGTGTTACCCCTCTCACCGAAGAGCTCTGGTCCTGCTCTGAGGGACATGCATATCTTTGAAGAAGTTCGGCGCTTTTATGCATAAGTCCATAATTACTCTCCAATAGGACCAAGAAGCCTTTCCGCGCTCCCTCTGTTGGTGCAGACCGCGGACAACCCACGCCTCGGCCACAATCGAACCTGTGCCCAGCCACTAGAGATGTCGCTGTTGTCATCAATGACCTAGACAGCCGTACATGGACCACGCGGTGACGACGCGTGACATGTGCAAGCTGCAGAGATGATCCAAGGGCGGACTTTTCACCAACAGCAGGACGCTCCACTGCTTTACCGCACAGCGATAGGAGGGTAGCCAAAGAGAACCAACCCCACGCCCACCACGACCAATGGCTTAACACAACAATCAACTCCGCGAGAGAGACAGGAAGCCAATGTGCAGAGCGCACGATCGGTATTCCAGCATATCCGAAAATGCGGCGAAACCACTGCTGTTATCTCCCTGATACTGCCCTGAGCTCGTGAACAACAGTCCCGCGGCCTGTGATTGGCCGAGCTTTGGTTGATGTCATCTGGCTCGAAGTTCTCTCAACCATTGTCTTCTCTCAATTTGGCAGCCCACGCCCCGCGCTTCCCTTGTTCATTCCGTTCTCTGCCCACAACATCCTACACCTCCCTCTCCCCACGCCACCACCTCACATCAAGATGAAGTCCTGTGTTGCAGCCGCTGCCTGCGTGGCCGGAGCCCAAGCCTTCGTGACACCCAGGTGAGAATAGCATTGGTTCGTTGGTCGGTTATCCGGAGGTGGCACGCTCCTTCCGATCGTAGTAACAGGAACACAAGTACTTGGATGCTTGTGTGCGTCTAGAAGCTATATGATAATCAGCAGCGTATGCTCTCTCCTAACAGCTGTCCTCAAGACAGCTGTCCTCTCCCCGTAGTGGAATCGGTATCCTTGTGGCGCCATGCGCTCGTACACGCACGTCGCGTCGCTCCGCGCGATGATTGGCTGTTCTACGAATTGATTGGTGCCTGTCCCTCCCGCTTGTCGAAGCACATGCTTTTCACACGGCGGCAAACCTACGCATTTCACCCGGCGGCGAACCTACGCACTTCCAGCAGCACCTTTCCTTCTGAGATGAATGCGCGCATGATTCATCTTCCCTGCTTGTCTCGATTCAGCATGAACAAAAGCGTGTCCCTGCCGCTGCTTCCCTCGGATTCAGCATGAACAAAAGCATGTCCCTGCCGTGGATAGGCCCTTCCCGCGCCGGCGACTTTTTTTTTGTCGGCGTTTCACGATTTTTTTTCGGCAATCGCCATAGCACGTGACAGTGAAGAGCCGTTTAAAGTCGATAATGTGGAGTACAGCAGTGCGGCGGACCTTTACGACGCCCTGGCCAACGAAGACGAGGCGGCAACGGGGGATGNGTGCGCAGACGCCATCCGCCCACTTCTCATAGAGAGCCGCTTGCAGGCGACCCGGCAGGACCTGGACACCTCATCCGTCGGGCCGCGGAACGATTTGTGGACAGAGGTCACCGCGCGCTTCCGAGACCCTGACCACCAGGTACACGGTCATAGGTAGGGGGATTGATTGGGACGGATCGGCCGAGAACTTTGCACAAAGACAGCAGTCGAAGTGTTTGTTGACACGCATGCCGTATGTTTATGGTCATGTTAGCCATTGTACTCAACACCTCATAACGTCCACGGGCGATCGCCGTTGTTTTAGGTAAAAAGCCATGAGGTACCCACCCCCAAGAGCGGGTCAACCTGCTGTTGACGTACACCGGTAACTTATGGTGTTGTTGCTGACGCCGACGAAGATCATACTGCTGTAGTTGCTTCGAAACCTTCGACCTATTGGTGGAAAACGTAGAAAACGCACAGAAGAATTCCACAGGAGTGCATAGCCAAACAATATTACACGACAGAAAAAAATACCACTGCAGAAGCAACTCTAAAATCCAGACCGGGATCAGGCCGATAGTACTAACCTTCCCGCGAGAGGTACATTCCCGGTTCGGTATGTTTTTTTTCCTCGTATCAAAATCGTGTTAAATTCCTCGCACGCCCGGGGGGCGGTACTCTTATGTAAGTATTTTTAAAGAACACGCGTATGATCTGCGCTGCCCGCTCCCTCGCTCCCTCGCTATGCATGCCCTATATATGGGTGATGTGGACGTTTCTCAGGTGAGAAAAATCGTGGACGACGAGCTAGTGTCTCTCGTCGACCCTAACATCATCCAGCAACCAACCATCTCGGCGGAGAAGCTTTCCAGGATGTGGGCTACGGGAAAAGCGAAGTGGAACCAGGCTTATGCCAACTGGAAGAGTGAATCCGGCAACAACCAGCCATGGCTTTCATTTTGTCAAGGTAAGGGATGGGTGGAGTGGGGCTGGGTATAAAATAGCGTCTGTTTGCTCAAGGAACCTTGGGCGATTTTGTGGTCGCGGCATAAATTCCGCCCATCCTCCTTCACAGCGTGTAAGTGCTGCTACGGTCGGAGTTTCGATGTTAGACTTGGAGTTCTCGACAGTGTTGTAAGACGTGCTCCAGGGATGACGTTGGCATTGAGGCCTGATTGAAACGGAGTGTCTGCACCATGTACATTTATCGTGTATTGTGAAGCACGACCAAAGACCATACCAATTGGTCCAAAAAAAACTCCCGCCCGCGCCTTGCACTTTCTTTTTTTTACAGGATGCACGGACACGTATGTTCTCGGTTGCGCAATCGAGAAATACCCCGAGCTGAACCAAGTGTGCAATAATCTCCTCCCCGAGGGCGCTCAGCGAGAGGATGACGGGACCGGAGAGGACACTGTCTGCAACGGCGGTGCCGAGCGCCGTGCGGCCACCAAGCGGGAGGGCGCCAGGTCTCTNTGTCTGCACCATGTACATTTATCGTGTATTTTGAAGCACGACCAAAGACCGTACCAATTGGTCCAAAAAAATCTCCCGCCCGCGCCTTGCACTTTTTTTTTTTCCAAGTTTGCAACAATCTCCTCTCCGAGGGCGCTCAGCGAGAGGACGACGGCACCGGAGAGGACACTGTCTGCAACGGCGGTGCCGAGCGCCGTGCGGCCACCAAGCGGGAGGGCGCCAGGTGATATTGAGCCACTGCTGGGAAAGGTTGGCGGATCGGAAAAATCAGAGTGGTCCAAAAGATGAGAGGAACACGCTTGCAAGACTGCTGAACACGACAGCAAAGCTTCTGGCGTCGCCCTCCACAAGGAAACGACCGAGTCCTTCGCCGAATTCTCGAAGAAAGTTGTGGAGGAGAAAGAAGAGGGTTATCGGACGAGAGTTAGATTCCTGCGCAAAATGTTGGCCGGCATCGAGAAGGAAATGTTTGGCGACGAATAATAACACCCATATGCACTCCCGGAAACGTATTACCGTGCAATCGTCGAATTTTATGCATGAGTGACGGGGGGGGGGCGGGGGGGAGTTTTATTTTTATCGTTGGGCATGGTTGAGTCAACGTTTTGGTTTCGTCGCAGCATTGAGGATACGTGCGCCTCCGCATAGACGTGTGGGTTTGGTAGGCAACAACGCTTTGAGAGGATGCCTTGCGGCAATAAAGGAAAAAAAAACCGTTGCGGTTCACGGGCAAGTTGCTGTGCCTGTATCTAACGTGGGCGCGTTTTTTGTTTTTCTCTCCCTGCTGCAGGGCTTGCTGCGAGGGTTGTAGCCTTCTTTTTTTTTTGGGCCAGGGTAGGTTTCATTTTTATTGTTGGGCATGGTTGAGTCAACGTCTTCATCTTTTCGTAGCACCATTTTTTTTAGGATACGTGCGCCTCCGCAGAGATGTGTGGGTTGTTTGGTTGGCAACAACACTTTCATATCGTTTGGTGTTTTCCTATATGCAAGACTTGTTCTTGCAACCCAATACTACGTTGGGTGTTGGCGGGAACTCTGAGGCACGCTTGGGTTCCGCAAATTTGGAGCCTTGCAATTTTTCCCGTCTCCGCGCATGCTCATTTGAAGAGCAGGAATGTGTTCGCGATGGGATTCTACAAGACCCCAATTTTTAGCGTGTGTGTGGGTCTCCTTCAGGTCTGCAACCTGGAGCAATGTTTCACCCACGCGACGACTATTTAATGCAGGGATGCAGAGACATCATTAAAAGTTGTATCAACGACAACAAAGTTTTAGATTCACTCTCCTAATTAGGAAAAAAAAAAGTCAAACATGCCCACACTTTTATTTTAATGCCCAAGGTAAAACAAGCACCCTCCGAGACATACCGGACCCCGCTTTCGTCCGCTCACGATGCATGTTAACCCGTGAAGTGTTGCCGGCACGAACACACACATTACGAACCAAGTGTACCCGGACACATCTGGTCAGAACGCTCCACACCGACACCCACAGAACATGTCAGGGAGAATCAACATGTCACACATTTCTTCTTTCTTTCTTTCTTGTTCTCCATGCCCTCTCTACGATGATCTTGGACGATACCTCGAGNGGGGGGGGGAAGAAACGGCGACCGGACACTGCTGTAGAAGCGAGTAGGGCGGCCAAGGCCGCGCTTGCGGCGAACGACGTACCCAACTGATGATGTTGTCGCACCCTGTGTTCCCTTTTCCCTGCCGTAAGCTGTATGCGAACATGTCAGGGAGAATCAACATGTCACACATTTCTTCTTTCTTTCTTTCTTGTTCTCCATGCCCTCTCTACGATGATCTTGGACGATACCTCGAGCTCCTTGTTATTTTTGTTTTTTCCTTTGCTGGCTGCCTGCCACCTCTGCTGCCTCTTTGGTGCGGTGCCTACCCTACACTAATGCGCTGGTGCATACTGCACTGCTGTAGTACCTGGTACTGGTGTACGTTTGTCCTTCGATTTTTTATTTTTTTAGTTTTGTGGGAATATATATGTGTTTGTTTTTCGCCCCCCGTCTTGCTGCANGGTGCTTCCCTCCCGCGTCGCCATCCTCCCTTTCACGCGTCTCGTCATACCGTGGAAGCTAGCCTACNTTTTATTTTATTTTGATCGGTCTCACACCCCCCACCTCTCCCCGGGATGCGCCGACACCGTAGCACTAACACCCAAAACACGTTGTTCCAGCGCCCTCCGCCCTCTACATATCCTCCCTTTCACGCGTCTCGTCATACCGTGGAAGCTAGCCTACTTCTACCGCCATCCGCTCATGTAGCCCCTAAACCCCACCGGCCCTTTTAGCGTACCCACCACGGCCAGAGTCGCATCCCCGCGCGCCCCACCCCCCCCCC
>CACKRE030001426.1:26917-37230 GCA_902602495.3 Ectocarpus sp. CCAP 1310/34 | reverse complement strand
GGGGGGGGGGGAATCCAAATTCAAACCGTCTGCCGGACCACACCACACCAGTGGCAGCAGTGCTTTTTTCGTACGACTACAACCATCCAGGGTCACATAGGAGGGGGTAAACACCAGGGCTTTTTCCGCAGACACTAATGGCTCAAACAACATGAAGGTCACTAGCCGCAGCTGGCGGCCGTCAGCACACGAGGATTTATGGCCGTTCCCCCGCATAAGACCTGGCTGGATCGAGCAGTATCCTGTGGTGCCCCCCCCGTCTTGCCGGGATTTTCAAGTAGCCTCTTGAAGGGTCCATCATGCATGTCGCTGTTGACAATGGTGTGAGTCGTTTTGCGTGATATCGACATTGGAACCCCGGCAATCGTAGAGAGTCTCTGCTAGCATAGAGCATCCATGTCGCCGAGAGGGTGTACGAGAGCGAGACTGATCTCGAGTGTTGTCTGCTCGGGGACGTATATGTCCGTAGACGGCCAATACATTTATCGCTTATGCACCTTCCTAGGCAGGCTGTGGAAATGAAGGTCTCGGTCGAACTCCCCTCGATCACTTTGGGACACAACAGTCCGCCAAGTCTCACATGACCGCAGTAATACTGTAAAAGCCACACCAAGACATGTCATGGCCAGAACTAATCTGGCACAGAAATGGCTTTATTGATTTTCGAAAAAAAATCTTTTTGTCGACCTGTTCATAAGAGCACTTCTGCTGAAAATGATATGAAAGGATTATTCTGTAGGTTGTCCAGCATTGCCAACCTTGTTGTTTCAAAGCTCTCTATCTCGTGGGTGCATTCTGCTACCCGGGTTGAAGCTCATAACAATAGAGAGGTAAGACCCAGCAATGCAACGGTCTGACTAGTAGCCTGAATGACGGACAACAAAGAACATGAGTGAAATCCAGGTACAGATTCATTCTTAAAGGCCACTTAAGCCACCCCCTGTGCTAGGAGCTTGTTCTTGAGCAGGTTAGCGCGGGCAGCGGACAGAATCTGCAACATAAATGTGTGGTGCTTTGAATCTATGGGTCATTCATTTCGTCATTTCGTGGCTCCAAGCCATGGGCAAACGTGTCCACCTTCGTCTGGTCTACAACCCGTCGCCTTACGAATGCTTGCACTGCATTACTACTTACCGTAAGAGGAGTTCACGAGGGTCTTGTCGAACCCCGAAATACCCTCACGTTTTGGTGGGCGCACCGAGTGGGCGCACACTAGAGGAATCAAGCTCATCGACCTTATTCGGAGTCTAGGGGATACACGCAATCGGAATACTTATATGGAGCGGAAACCACAACATCTGTATGAAATTCCGGAGAGATTGCACGTGGTGTGTAGAATGGACTCCTCAACCGGTTCGAGAGGACTCGAAATCACTTTTGCGGTTGCTTGGCGCATGACAGACAGTCGTCCGTCATTGCCCGTTGCCCACACCATAAAAGAACCCACCTAGTAGGGTCTTCATAGCGACGGGAGTCTCCAGACCTAAGTAAGGGTATTCAAAGAACGGCATAGCAAAAAAAGGGCGTGGTAAATTCTTCGGTGAAGGGAGGTCTTCGGCCACCTTTCTGGGGCACATGCGCTCTGGCAGCTGCTGCAAGGATACGCAATGTTACTTGAACTGTTGGATATTGTTATCGAATCGTACATAAGGTGATTAGATGACGACGATAGTGAAATGTCGCTATACCTTCGTGTCAAGACACGCTGTAGCGCAGGCGTGTGTAAGATAAACTTAAACCATTAGACTAGTCAGCGCTGACTGAGTAGTCTAATGGGGTAAGCCTTTCTAACAAATGATACACTCTCGGCTCGTGGCCACCCGGCTGGTCACTGGGAATTTAGAAGTATGAATCTCCGGGGACGGACCCCTTGCCAGGCGCTGCCGGAAAAGATCTCTTGTCGAAGTGACTTTAGTTTTGTCAGATGGTTTAGCGTTTGGCGATACTAGCTTCACGCACGGGTTCGAATCCCGGCAACTCACTCTCCCAAAATACCATTAAGTTCTTTTCAGGCAGGGTCTGGCGAGGGGTCCGTCCCCGGAGATCCCTGCTCTCAATAAGCCATAAACCCAAGTGATCCAGCCGGGTGCTAATGAGTCGAGCGTATATCTCTTGTAAGTTACACCACTACACTTGTCAGCGCTGACTAGACTAGTGGTGTAGCGTGAGGCGCTAGAAGCTCCACGCACGGGTCCGAATCCCGGCTACTCACTTTCCCAAGTACCATAAAGTTCTTTTCAGGCAGCGTCTGGCGAGCGGTCCGTCCCCGGAGATATCTGCTCACTCATTAGGATATCCCAGTGACCAGCCGGGTGACTACGACCCGATAGTGTATCTTTTCTTTGCAAGGCTTACCCCATTAGACTACTTAGTCAGCGCTGACTGAATAGTCTAATAGGTTAAGCCTTTCTAACACGCTTCCTTCCATGGAAGTTGATCCGCTTCCATCGATGCACCCGATATCAACCGTTCGTTGCTTCAATGGTTACCTTTCGGACTTCCACGGAAGCGCAACGAGCTTCCATGGAGGTACTCGTCGCTTGACAGAGTCGCTGCTGCTTCCATGGAAGCAAGAAAACGCCCATGAAAGCAACTCCCATGGTTCCATGGAAGTGAGTGACTGACGCCGAAACCGACTTCCGTGGAAGCACCGGAAATTCCATGAGAGCAACTTCCACCGAAGCGTCTGGACATACATGTGGTCATTCCAGCTTCCCTATACCCTAACCCTAACTCCAACCCGAACCCAAAGCAACACCACGGAAGCGTCTGGACATGTAGTCATTCCAACTTCCCTGTACCCTAACAAAGCTAACCCGAGGCTGAAAACTTCCACGGAAGCTGCCCTAAACCTGTTTTGAATAGCTTCCATGGAAGCCTAAGTTTCGACTTCCATGGGGTTTCCATGGAACTTCTGTGGAAGTTAACTTCCATGGACGTGGCACATCCATATTTATTTTACATTTTTTGTTCCATGGAAGTGAATATCGTTTCCATGAAAGCGTCGTTCGGCGCTTCCATGGAAGTGCGAAACGTCTATTTTTCATGGACCTGGTAGCAACTTCCATGTAGGTAGATCCAAATTCCATGGAAGCTGATGTACATCCATACAAGCGGTACACATTTGTCAAATAGTGTCGAGATCAGATTTCGGGCTGTTTTCATTGATTACTCCGACCTTCGATATTTCAGCTCTGTAGCGAAGAAACCTGAACGCACCTGCACCCGCGACGCCTTTTGATAGTGTCCCCTGCGGATATCAGTACTTAGTGTACCAGGTCCGACGGGAAGGTTGCGTTCATTCAGTATACATTGCAATGATGAATAAGAAAAGAACCAGCGTCAACCCCTGTTGTTCTGGAACCCCTCAAGATGTCATATTCGTGAAAACTCGGGAAGGATCAGATATTTTCAATATGAACAAAGAAGAACACAGCTCGGCGGGCGATCCGAAACTACGTTCAATGTAACAACCTGTGATCGAAAGTACGGCCGTGACGATACAAATATGAAATTGAGCCTCGACCCGATATTTGCTGTTTCTTGCCTCCGAGCCCGTTCGGTGATATTCTTGTACAGCACGTCTGACCGTTGACCTCGCACCCCTACAATGTTGGGACGGAGCACGCCGGGTTCCCACCGGACCAGGCTCCCACATCACCAAGCGCAAAGCGCCGTGAGGTATTGGCGAGTCGCAAGGGGGTGCGCTGCATCCTGCTCTGGGTGTTTGGCATCTTGCGCTTTCACTTCCAGAGACAGCAATAAGCACCACTGTTGAGCAACCCCCTCGAGGGTGCTCGACCATATTAACACAAGGTGGTGCTACGAAGAGTGAGCGTTCTCGACCCCGCACAACAGAATCTACTCGACCACTAGACTAGACCACTGCTGAAACAATATGTTACCGCAAAAAGTACCAAAGTTGTGCACCACGCGATAGCTCAGCTAGGTTTCGGAGGTGGCTACGGACGATAGTGCGCCCCTCACACAACCATCGAGTAAATGCTCGAAAGAACGTACACCTGGTTTAGTACAAAGGGGGTCACCGCGTTGGGGCTGGCCTGGAACCATCCGAGTCCGTCGATGCTGCAGTTTCGAAATCCATTGATCGGCATGCAACGGTTCAGGTACCGTCTCCCGCACTTCCGAGTACCCAATACCTAATGTGGCGCAAGCTGATGTCGACTCATGCGCCCGTGGGTTCCCGCCACCGTTCCACTCCCACCACAGGTTCCCCCGCGAATACCGCCATGGCGGAACCGTGTGCCGCCATGTAGTCCACCAGTCCTTGCGCTCGGGAAAAATATATTATCAGTATCTACAGAAGGCCACGCCGTCATCTTCGCGGCCACCGGTAGCCACGCCGTCCTTCCCGCGACCGATGTTGCCATGAGTGACGTTGATTCAATTCCTGATCGCCGCTTATGCCTGACATTTTAAAATGCTACCTCAACCCGGCAGCCTGGACCAGAAGTTTGGCCACTGACCGCCGTCGGATGCCTGACCAACAGCACGTGCTTCTCGAAAGCGTTGGGCACACCCAACAACAACGGGGGATCGCCCGTCGACCTCACAATGGAGGAGGTGAAACAACAGCGGGTGCGCGAGGCAGCTTCGAAGTTGGATGCCGACAATGTCGAAGAACTCCGTCCGCAGAAGGAACTCCTGCAAACCAAGTAGCAGGCCCACAGAGTGGCCATCAGGAAAGCTGAATCCGGGAGAAAGGTACAGCAGCATCCGACGAGGCCAAGCTTTCCTTGGAACACCGCCGCAGGAATAACACGCTACAGGATTGGTTCCTACCGCTCGCCCACTCGCAAGAAATTGGTTTTGAGCACGCGCTCGACGGTCCTCCGGGATTCGGTCCGCAGCATCACCACCTCCTGCCGGCTCTAATGAGTGTGGCTCCAAGCCCACGCTCGCCGGCCCTTCAAGATCAGGTTTGAAGCCCGCTCGCACTCCTCCTTCGGGATACGGCCCGCTGAGCCACCAGCTCACCGACTCGAACGAGTTCCGTTTCCAGCAACAGCTCGCTAACCCCGCGGGGTCATCACCTCGCTCACCGGCTCACACGAGCTTGGTTCGGAGCTACAGCACACCGATCCCTCGGGATCCATGGCGCAGACGCAACGGCGCGGCCTGATGCTGAAGGCACCCGTCAACCTGACAGGGAAAGGGTATGCGTTCGAGAAGCCGCCCTTAAGCCAAACGGCATGCGGCCCGACGGATCTTATCTTCTGACACGGCGTCGAGTTTTTCATCGACGTGTCGATCACGAAGTTTGCATCGTTCGTGAGTCAACTCCTCTTTCAAAAAGCTTTAAAGGTCGATCATCATAGCAGCGGCATCTCTGGCAGCGCAGCTGGGTCAAGAGGGTAATGAACCCATTATGCCACGAAACCTTCCTTGTGCATGTTCAGCGCTCCCCGAATCCGACCCTGTTGGAGTTCTTTCACAAGCTCCTATTTCAGCCGGAGGACGGTATGCGCCAACAACCTCCAAGGTGGTTTTCGCCCTGACCAGGTCACCTGGTACATCCCGTCAACGCTGTCGCCTTTTGGCGCATCTAGTCGCACGGCCACTCCCATGGTGGTTTCCAGACTGTGACAAGGCATATTCACAAGGAGTTCGAGACCGATAGCAACGGCAGCTCCCACAACCAGAGAGGCCGTGGACGCGGTTCTTGCCGCCACCTACGCCGACAGGGTCACCAGCAGCAAGGCAGAATATTCAATCGAGAGAACTCCTAACACACCTGAGGGCGCGGTCATCGCGGTTCGCAGTCCTCCGCAACCAAGGACAGAGACGCAGCCGCATCCACCACGAGCAGCAGCCGTAGGTCACGGACTCGCGGCAAGAAGAGATCCAGCTTCACGGGCCAGAAACCCTCCCACGGTGCGTCGCGCGGAGCGTCAGCATGCTCGACATGAAACAGTACAAAGGTTTACGCGTCACGCGACCACAGCCACAGCCCTGGAAGAAGACCCCGCAAGTACGATTCGGATGCTCTGTCTCCACCTGACGGCTCCTAGCGAGAGCTCTACAGACTATTGACCCGCGCTGGTTGCGCTGTAGGAAGAGTCGAGGAACCGGGGTATTCCCCTTTCTGGTGCTGGTATTCGCATGTACCCGCTTCCTCCGGTCGACGTCCGGTGTGATCCACCCACATTTGATCCGACGAAGGAATATTGTACGCCTGATACCGTGTTTTTCTGGCAAGCCCCGTCGGCTTTCGCGCAATGGACGCCTGCCATATTTGTCGCGGATGGTGTTGAAAACTCTTGCGGTGAACAGTTCTTCGCGGCTGCCAAAGCTCGTCGTTTTGACGAACGAGAATGCGTTGCAACGTGATTTGCGTGTGTCCGACCCAGTCGAAAAATAGGGTTTGAGTCGCGACGAGAATGGAAGCAGTTTGGGAGCGCGAGCGGTAAGTGTGGTCTCCTTTCACTATTTGTCGCAAGCTTCCGCAAGGTGGCAACATCTTTTCGGCACCGGCGACAAAGCCTGCAAACACGATGCACCTTCACATTCTCTTGGGACGCGATATTTTCATGCGGTTCAGCACTCGCACGTGCCGTACACTGCCCTCGAGGCCGTCGGGCAATCGCGAATTCTTGTGAATATTCCCTCGCCCGTCAGGAAGTTTCTGTCCATTCGCGCATGTGGCCGATTTCTAAGCCCCGGCGGACCAGTTCCATCTCCAATAGGCGGGGCCGACGGGTACATTACTCCCAGACAACCACTAACTGGTTCAAGTCAACTTAGTGCGTTCCAACGGCACACCGGCTCTGACCGGTCAATACCTTGCCGATGTATTTACCTGATGTTTCGTCTAACGAAGAAATGCTTGTCTCCTACAGACATCAGTGTGAGCCGCTCGCGAGTGCCGTAGAACTGGAGCCAGGCGACCTGCTTGGCACCTCTTGCCACCCCCCTGATGCGTGTGCATGTACAGCATTTAGAACAGCATTTCAGCGACGAAGCCGATAGAGTAGGGGTCCCGGCATGATGCCGGTGCGATCGAGCCGATTTCACGGACATACGCAACCGGGATCATTCGACCGGCATTATACCAGGACCACTACTAGTTCCGTGCCTGGACCTATTTTGGGCTCTACCGACGTTGGTGCGGACAAGACCGTCGATCCGCGGATGACTTGTAACAATCCTTTGGTGAACGATCTCAGGACCCACGGTACACCTGTGCCGGCCCCTGGGTAAACAGTCCGAGCCGATCCCGCCTCCGCCAACAACGCGCCCTCGCCGCAACCACAGCATGCGATAGAGCGGTTTGAGCGCTGAAGCAAGACTTAGCTGTGAGTCCTTGTGAAATCGCTTGCCGTCACACCGGAAGACGGTCAAGTTTGATCTACACGGTCCTGGGGTTATCCCAGAGGTTATCACAGAACGTACAGTCGCGATCTTTTTCATGACTTTCCAGACGTTATCCATATCCTCTACGGATTTGAGGTCATGTTCCATGATGCCGTTCGAGATCAAGGTACCTCCGGGTTGTCCCCCAGTTGCGTCAATACCGTACCATATGAACCCTTTGGTCGAGAAGAAAGTGGATGCCTTTTTCTTCGAGTACTACGAGCTAGCGCGTGAACGACACACACGTTGCCCGTATGGAACGATGGAACTCGAAACTGTCTGCAACCTTGCGCAAACTAACCGTTTACGCTACGGGCGGCTGGGTATGGGTGTTCACTTCTGCGGCTACCATCCGCCGGGGTTCCAAAATAACTTCTAAGGCCCGCACAGATACTGTATCCCAGGTACTCTTATCCAAATTTGAACAGGCTCCCGATGGCCGCACGAAAGCTGACAACCTCCTGTGCTTGGATCTTTCCTCCGACATGCCCGGAGTGGATACCAAGGGACAAGTTTCAGTTGCTCGTTGCAACCGTGCGCGAACCCGCACGATGGTGACGACACGCCTCGTTTTTTTCCTCGCTGCCTCACGCAGTACGAACTCAACAACTACTATTACACGTCGAAGACGACACTGCGGATCGTGTTTCAGAGCCTGTCCATAGGCCAGATGAAGGTTAGGAAAATCACATGGACACCCGTGGGTTCGAGGACTTGGTAGTGTGATCGCCGTTGTATACGAGACCCACTGGAAAGGCCTTATGCGCACCTCGTGGGAACGTCAAACGGACCTCCCACACTTCCGCAAGCGTGTGCTTCTGTGTTGGGCTGGGAGCCTCGACCAACACAGGCGGACCAACCGTCTGTATCGGCACATGCACATCAGCGCGGTGGAACATGAACTGTCTCACATCAATGGCGAGCGGTCCTCGTCGTCTAGGGACGAATATGTTCCCCGCGACGTTTGGGTCGGCCGTTTTGGCAACGCCGTGCTGCTTGCACGTGTTGGGACAAAGCTCAAGACGCATATACTTGTATGGTGGCTAGGTAAAATCTCCGGGCATCGTCCAACTTTTCAACATGCCTTCATCGTTTGCTTCCTGGACGACCCTTTAGACCTGTCAAGATCGCCCTCTCCCCTTCGCGCTACGCCACAGCTTTGGGAGCTGTGTGTGGACTCGGCGCCTTCAGCTGCGCCGTAGTAGTGCCTTCCTTAATGGAGAAAACAAAAAACCTACTCAGCGTCGGATCATACGAGCAGGATGTCCTACATGGGAGTGGCTCTGTACCCTTTAGCCGTGCAGTCCGCCACTTGACCGGACATTGCATCAATCTCTTGGTCTATTTCCATGCCCCCTTCCCAGCCAACTCCAAACCCCGCCAACTCCAAGCCACGCCAACTCCAACCTGTGTACCCAACACGTCCGTGTACTCGTACGGCCTCAGGCCAAAGGCCCTCTACTATAGATCTTCCTCAATCCCGTCGGGATGCCAGCCGTTCTGCCCCAAACCTAGGAATAGAGCGAATCATCGTTAGATTTCAGCCTGGACTCGGCTGCTGTGAAACGATCGTTGAAGGACGGTCATCCTCAGCCATCGGGCATACCCGCGCCCGAACATGTAAAATAAAATATCCGTCTTGAACGAGAGGTTTTCGAGCCAAAAGCATCAGCGCATACCGAACTTGATGAACGTTAACATCAAGACTGGCTTCCAAAGACTGATCGATCTCCCTCGAACCAACCTGCTTGCATGCTTGCTTGCCGTACCCCAAAAAAGCCTAAGCCGTCCGGACGGGTGCCTAAGCTTTGATGGCCCAGCCACCGTCCATCGAGTAGGTGGAGCCGGTGACCATGGCGGCGTCTTCCGAAGCCAAGAATATCACCACGTTCGCAATCTGTGAGATCGTGGACAACAGATTCAACAGTCAGTGATTATATGCCCTTCAGAACATATCACGAAAACTACCGCAGGCACGTTTCTAGGTGCTCACAGTTTTTGCGACAGGTGCTGACGGCGCTTCAACCATGCCCGGTGAACCTAGAGTCGGTGGATTTGAACTATTTATCGACAGGAGGCGGCACGGCAGAAGCAAAGAGTCCGTCGTTCCTTCGGCAGGGGGTGTCAACCGTTCGCTTCGGTTCAGAAATCCACACCTGTCCGCTTACGCAACGCTAGTCATACATCTGGCTGAATGTTTGAGGTTCAAAAGCGGCCTCGCGTTGAAGTCTGAACAAGTCACTACATTAATATCAGCAGGCTCACACAACGCCAAACCCCATTGCCCGCCCTTCCGAAGCGGATGGGCCTCGCAATGAAACAAGTCTCTGCGTTTCCGCTGTACCGCCTTACTCACTCCGGCACCCACCCGCAAGCCTACCCCGAGTTGGTGCATAAGGGGCAACGTGCCACTTGGCGATTCATGGCAACAGCGACTTCGTTAGCACCTCTTCCCAAGAAACACGGACGGAGCACATAGGGTTTGTGTTAGGGTTTAGGGTTCAGCTTAGTCGGGCTCCCGTGTCGCAGTAGGCGGAGTGGGGCATGTCGATGCCTTCGTCTACCCCACAAGTACAACAACCCCAAACCCTGTTGCTGGGGCACCACCCTTTCGATGCCAAGTCTACCGTACGCTAGATTCACTCCTGTTTAAACTTCTGTTAACGCGGAATAACAATGATACAAAGCAGGGGTTTGTGGTATCTCACGAATGAAACCTGCGGCACGTGTCTCACCTCCTCGGGCTTGATGGGCCTCGCGATGAGTTGCGAGGTTTCGGTGATGGCAACCAGAGTCTCGCGGGGCATCTCACCGTAGATGGGCGTCTCGACATGTCCGGGCGAAACGGAGTTCACCCGCACGCCCGACGCCGCGCCCTGCGGAGAAACAAACGAGCAGGGACGTCCACAGGGGGGGGAGGGGGGGGATGCGTAAACGTT
>CACKRE030001424.1:930-20295 GCA_902602495.3 Ectocarpus sp. CCAP 1310/34 | reverse complement strand
GAGTGCACGGAATGTCAGAAGACAGCACCCGGAAGCAAGACCGGCAGCTCTAGCAGTCCCATGGAAGTGGATGATGGCGACGAGCAGGAGAAAAGCAGGTGACTTACTGGTGTACGCA
The DNA here is from genome assembly GCA_902602495.3 of Ectocarpus sp. CCAP 1310/34. Taxonomy (NCBI): domain Eukaryota; class Phaeophyceae; order Ectocarpales; family Ectocarpaceae; genus Ectocarpus; species Ectocarpus sp. CCAP 1310/34. The sequence goes on along the minus strand of CACKRE030001424.1, from coordinate 20,177 downwards.
GTCCTTNCAGGAGAAAAGCAGGTGACTTACTGGTGTACGCAGTCCTTCGTAGCGGGGCAATCTACTGCTGCTGCTGCTGTACAGAGCGGAGCGTCTACCTCCTGTAGTGCTGCACGCATCGGCCAAAATCTGATTGACCGTCAATCCAGGACATGTCAATGCACCGCCCTCCGTTCCTATTTGGGTTCATACGTTACACGCGACAAAGTGTAGCGTTGTTTTTGTACAAAATCTTGACTCCCTGTGCTGCGGCAAAAAAAAGACACGTGTAAAAACATGTTGTAAAAACATGCGTAGAATATGTGTGACGACACACACACACGACACACACGAAAATCGAAGGCGAAACAGCGAGACGGCGCCCGTGCTGGGATGGAATCATACTTGTTCCTTCCCAGCAGTTCTGTCTGGCGCGTAGACTGCATGTCTGTGCTGCTGTGATATTGCGTGCAGGTGCTGCTCCGCGGAATAATTTTCGCACATCACAGGAGGTTCTTTGTTGTTGGTGCTGTGGGCATGAAACATAAACCATTTCCTTTTTTTATTGCCGAAAATTGTTGCGTTAGATGGTGCGTGCGCAAAAAGAATAGACATTTGTCGAGCAAACACGAGGTTACCTCGTGTATGTATACGACAAGACGCCGGTGCACTCGTGTGTGCCGCTGCTGCGCAATGGTGGGCTGTGCTGCCCCAGCAAAACATACGTGTTCTACTNGCGACAATGCCGCCGCGGCCGCCACTAAGAAGCGCAAGGCGTCAACCCCCGGGCCGGACACTGGCAAAAACAAGCTCAACTTACGGCAGCGGCACGAGCTCGTCAAAGAGGTCCAAGATGGTGGTGTCAGGGCTAAGGTCGCGGTCAAGTACGGCGTCAGCAAGGGGTACGTCGCAAAGCTGATGATGCCCGACAACATCGCTAAGCTCAGCAAGGCGGTCCAGACGGAGCTCAACCCGGAGGCCCGCCACGTCCTGGAACCGGTGGAGGCGGAGTTGGAACAGCGTGTTCTCAAGTGGATCACGATTGCGCGAGAACGATTCATGGTGAGGGCTGACGTTGGACGCCGGGTCGGATCAATTGTGTTTTGATATGGTGGGCAGCTTATCAGTTGTACGTCCCTCGTTTGAGAATTCCCGTTTGCGTTTTGTTGGGTATGATTTTCGATCGCGTCAGTCCTTTCCGGTCCCCACACATCATGGTACCGACCTGCCTTCGAAATCCTATGCACCTACAACTGCAGCCGCTGACGTCCGTTTCTTACTGGNTGGGGCGAGTGGCGGCGGCGGCGGCGGCGACAATGCCGCCGCGGCCGCCATCAAGAAGCGCAAGGCGTCAACCCTCGGGCCGGACACTGGCAAAAACAAGCTCAACTTACGGCAGCGGCACGAGCTCGTCAAAGAGGTCCAAGATGGTGGTGTCAGGGCTAAGGTCGCGGTCAAGTACGGCGTCAGCAAGGGGTACGTCGCAAAGCTGATGATGCCCGACAACATCGCTAAGCTCAGCAAGGCGGTCCAGACGGAGCTCAACCCGGAGGCCCGCCACGTCCTGGAACCGGTGGAGGCGGAGTTGGAACAGCGTGTTCTCAAGTGGATCACGATTGCGCGAGAACGATTCATGGTGAGGGCTGACGTTGGACGCCGGGTCGGATCAATTGTGTTTTGATATGGTGGGCAGCTTATCAGTTGTACGTCCCTCGTTTGAGAATTCCCGTTTGCGTTTTGTTGGGTATGATTTTCGATCGCGTCAGTCCTTTCCGGTCCCCACACATCATGGTACCGACCTGCCTTCGAAATCCTATGCACCTACAACTGCAGCCGCTGACGTCCGTTTCTTACTGGTGTTGCCGGTGCTCTTCCCTCTATACAATTTTGCAGACAACAAAGATCGGGCTGAGCGGCACAATGATCCAACATCGGGCCGTGAAGTTCGCGTCCGAGATGGGCATCAAGTTCGCTGCAAGCAACGGTTGGCTTCACCGCTTCCTCAAACGAAAGGCAAAGGCGTTGCCCAGCATGGGGGTTGCGCGGGGGTGAACCGTTCAGTAAACGCAACACCATGCGCCAACCCACTTTTGTTTTTCATTATCTACTAATTTTCTATTTGTGGAGAGGGATGTACCAGAGCAAGAAATCTTGGGGGGGCAATACCTGCCCGCATATGGCGAATAGTCACTTCACTTGAAAGTTGCCTGGTCACTACTAGATAGTAGGATGTTCCCACTTAAATAGTTGTTCCCCGGGGGGATCAAGGAGTTGGCTTTCCCGACCGATTTGTTTTTGCTGTGTCTGGGGTGGGTGGAAACTACTGCTGTACGTGTGCACGAAAAAAGCGGCCTTTATTGTGACTGTTGTTGACCTCTCCAAGTGTTGAACGACCCACATGGCTCGTCTGACAACCGCACATGATTTTGCTCAGATTGATTCTACAAGGTCCGCGTACTCCTGCCAATCATGGCATTGGGAGGTGATGCATGTTTTTTTTTTTTAGTTTGAGGTGCAACGATTCTTGACGCGGCAAGCGACGAGACTCCTTCCACCTTTTGGCGAGGATGTCGCACACGTGATGAAATATTCGGATTGTTTCCGGAAATATTGTAACTCCCTCCGACCCCTTAAGATTTGGCTATACAGCAGCAAGAAGTGCAGCTACAGCATTATGACAGAGCATTGCGATTCTTTCACGCACGTCGGGTTTGCCCTCGAAGGAGGACATTTTTTTTGTTGTTCTCATGTTTGGTTCAAGGTTCTGCGGATCCTCATATTTATTCCAGACGTTCAACATCGTCACGTGTCGTTTTGGACTGACGGATGCGTCAAAATGACAGCAGTTCCGTCCTAGAGGATCATATTGTCACCGAGACCTTGCTTGTGCTCTGCTGGGTGGAAAGGTCCTGTGAGAGGCTGTTCTTCTGAGCGTGTGCGTGTAATTCTTTTTTACGGACACCAGCGAGATTTGATGTCCGAGGATAGCATGGAGTTCCGACAGTACAGCTCTGTTGGAGATTGCCCGGTTTGTCGGGGAAGCAACTTTTTTCGTGGGAATGCTTGTACCTTTGTCTAAGCCGACTCTGATTGCCTAGTACTGCTGTACGAGGAACGCACCAGGGCAAGGGCAGGAGTGGCGTGGTTACACAGATGCTACCACGTGGGGGCGTGCGCGAGGACCGAACCCCCCGCCGGGAGAGCTTCAGAGCTTTTCGCTCACGCTCGTCAATCACCAATAGTGCTTTTGCGGTCGTCCTCAAACGTTCTATCTTGGGCAACACTATCCTCAACAAAACAAGCGCCAGCTAAATAACGGCACTTTGGCCCCTATCCACAGTTTCACAATCACGTATTCTTCCCAAAAGGCAGCTTTAATCAGAAGGGAATCTTGGCGAGGAACCAGTCTACGTTGAAAGCTATGCAGTTCATGTCGAACGCCCAAAGACACTCCAATAATGGGTCGCTGAATACGAGGTAGATGGCTTCGACAAAAAACACCTTCGATGGCGGGAGGACGTGTTAGTCGCATCCTAACCCAGCACATACAAAACAAACGCAGGACGAAAAGACGCCCACCAAACAATACCGCCTTAAAACCACAGGGAAAACACATACACAACACAACACAACACAACACAACACAACACAACACACACACACCACCGCACAGGACCCTCACCCCGATCCCCGCGATACACACACCCCACGTCGGCCGCCGGTCCCGACCCCGCTTTTGCCACCTACTCCCGCTCTCGCCCTCGACCCCCCTCCCTGCCAAGTTTAAGTTTCCGACAGCACTCTAACTTGCGCGTTTGTGGCTCCTGGCGATGTTGTGCTCTGGCCTCATCAAGCCGGCCACCTCCAGCTCCTTGCGGATGGCCTCCCTCGGCTTCNATGACCCTCACCCCGATCCCCGCGATACACACACCCCACGTCGGCCGCCGGTTCCGACCCCGCTCTTGCCCCCCACTCCCGCTCTCGCCCTCGACCTCCCCTCCCTCTCTGCCAAGTTTAAGGTTCCGACAGCACTCTAACTTGCGCGTTTGTGGCTCCTGGCGATGTTGTGCTCTGGCCTCATCAAGCCGGCCACCTCCAGCTCCTTGCGGATGGCCTCCCTCGGCTTCGACGCCTTAGCCTGGTTCTTCACCGGGCGCCCGGTACGCACTGGAACGGTCTCCAAGTTTTCGCTGCTGATGAGGCCGTCGCCGTCAAAAGCGACCTCGGGCGGAGGAATCGCAGACCCCGTGTTGTCCGTGGGAACGTCCACCTTTCTATNCACCTCCAGCTCCTTGCGGATGGCCTCCCTCGGCTTCGACGCCTTAGCCTGATCCTTCACCGGGCGCCCGGTACGCACTGGAACGGTCTCAAAGTAGTCGCTGCTGATGAGGCAGTCGTCGTCAAAAGCAACCTCGGTCGGAGGAATCGCAGACCCCGTGTTCTCCGTGGGGACGTCCACCTTTCGATCCCGACAGAAGTTGTGCAGGCGAACGACGGCGTTCACCACGTGCTCGAACTTCTCGATGCGAACCTCCACGGGGCGCCAGAGGATGCCCCATCTCCTGACCTGTAGGCCGTCATCGCAAACCAAGACCAAAGGGGAACACCGTACCATCTTTGACAAATTCAGACCCCAAACTCAAAATTCAGGCGGCCTGTCTCCTTGTCCCTCCCTCCCGGTTCAACTATCCCAGCAGCAATGCACGTGTGCACCTGTCCTACTTGATGGTAGTCTCTCCCTAGCCGTCTTGTTGTTGTTGTTGTATTCACATGAAAAACCGTTCCGATCTCTCTCTACCCAGTGCCTTCGTATGTCCGTACTGATCCAACACTCGACGCGGTCGATTCCCGTGGTCGCAGAATAATTTACCCTAAAAAGGTACACTAAAAAATGACCCCGAGGGGTCCGCAAGTCAATAGAAATCAACGACAGATATTCTGGCGTCCTCCACTCCCTCTGCGCGCTATGCGAGGTAACAACTGAGACTAGGAGTCACCATCACGGGCCGGAGAGAATGGGGTACACCCCCTTGGTTCAATCTTGCTACTTCACAACGCATGCAGAGACAAGGCCATCTGGCACAGAAAAAGAGAGAAAAAGAGAACAAGAGAAGAAAATAAAAGAAAACAGAAAGGAAAGAGAAAATGAAATAAAAAGAGCGAGGACAAAAAGGGACGAAGCCGAAAATAACAAGAAATAAGAGACAGAAAAAGGCGCACGGTGGAGAGACCACTAACGACAAGCAAACACGCAAACATGGCCACCAACCGGCGATACATTGTAATGGTACGTCATCACTAGTGGGGGATTGGTGCAATGGTGCAGCGTTGAGGGGGGGGGAATTGGCTGAGAGAAACTCAATCCGGCACGTATCGCGCCACTCGGTCCGTCTCCCCTCGTTTTCTTTCTTCCCTCGCCGTCCCGTCCGTCTCCTGACCCCTCCCGCCCCATTGATTGCTGGCTTGTGGTGTCGTTTGAGCGCCCGTTGGCGGCTGGCCTCTTCTTCCTTCTCGTGCCAGGAGGTCATGAACCTCTCAGCTCCCTGCAGCACCGCCGCATGCCAGGGTACTTCCCCCTCCACCTTCGCGGCTTCCGTCCACTTTAACTTCGGTGCCGTGTCATTCGGTACCGGGATTCCTAGACAACATGGATCGGTGTTCGTAGACCCGTGGTCGGCCCCGAACGCCTTCAGGTCGTCGAGCACACACTTCGGCCAGTTCTGTTCCTGTCCCCCCCTACGTCGCTTCTCCCCCCCTGCCAGTTCGCCGAGCATCAGTCGTTTCGGGAGTCGCCCGTCCGGCTGCCTTGCCAATGCTCCCGCGAACAGTAGGCGTCGTTGTCGGATCGTGGCTTCAACGCTCTGGCATTCGACCCTCTTCAGCGTCTGGGCGTAAGAGAGCTGCCGGTAGGTGTCTTTCTTGCGCTTGTACCCGATCACTCGAAGGAGCAGTCGGTGGTGTATCGACCGCAGCGTCTGATAGTGGCCGCTGAGTGGTGACCATGTCATGCAGCCGTACAGCAGTGCCTCCATCGCCTCCGCCTGGAGCAGGCGGATCTTGAGTCGGAATGGCGCTTGCGGTCTGTCGAAGAGCTCCCGGCCATATCGCCTGAGGCACGCCCACGCTCCTCTGTTCCTGTAGTTGATCTCCCGGGTGAGGTCTCCATGTTCGTTGCNGCCGGTAGGTGTCTTTCTTGCGCTTGTACCCGATAATTCGAAGGAGCAGTTGGTGGTGCATCGATCGCAACGTCTGATAGTGGCCGCTGAGTGGTGACCATGTCATGCAGTCGTACAGCAGTGCCTCCATCGCCTTCGCCTGGAGCAGGCGGATCTTGAGTCGGAATGGCGCTTGCGGTCTGTCGAAGAGCTCCCGGCCATATCGCCTGAGGCACGCCCACGCTCCTCTGTTCCTGTAGTTGATCTCCCGGGTGAGGTCTCCATGTTCGTTGCCGAGGCCACCGAGGTACCAGAACTCGGTCGTCTGGGCGTATTTCTGTCCCGCGACTTCGATGGTCAGCGGTGGAGACGGGGCGGGCTGTGATGTTGTAGTCGGCTTGCCCTTTGCGCGCATCAGGAGCGTCTTCGTCTTCTAATCAAAGCTTAACGTTCGATAGAAGCAGCTTTTTTTTTTTGCCTTCCGACAGTTGCAAATGTACCTCAGAAAACTTTCACTTTATGTCGCATACTCTACATGAATATTAAACCAATACGAAGTACAACAACATATGTAGGACTTATTTCTACTGCCACTTACATCGTGAAAAATCTCATCTTCAGCTTGAAAGCTATTGTGGTGGAAGTTCGACTAACTTCCATAGAAGTCGCTGGGTGAGCTTTCATTGTACTCAAATTTAGTACTGTAAGTTCCACGGAATTCGTCCACCTTCGGTTGCTTCCATGGACATAGAAGTTCGACTTCTATGGAAGTATGCTGTGTCACTCGAGTTTTCAGATCCCATGGGAGTCGACATTAGCGACGTCCACGGAAGCTGAGGAAACCCGGACGACTTCGATGCATGGAATGTAATGTTCGTAGGATGCAAATCATACTCATAGGGATTGTCATAGATGCTGTATCCCACTAGCTTCCATGGAAGGAATCACCCGAGTCCAGCGTCCATGGAGGAAGAATCATCGCGAAACACTTTCGTGGAATGTTCTTGAGAACTTTCATGGCTATCGCTCACGAGGATGCCCGCGATCTACTGCAGTAGCCCACCCAGCGGTACCCGAAAACACATTATCAGCTTCAGACAGGCAGCGCCGACCATGCTCGTCGCTTAAGCTTATCACAACAATACACACATTTACATATCCTCCTTCCGCACCCTCAACGAAGACAGCCGCGGAAATTTCGACATGCCGCCAGTCTGAATTTTTTTCCAGGCTAGCTGACCCCCGCACACTCGCAGGCCTTCTAGTGCGTCCTACTGATATCCACGGCAGCCTTTACCGTCAGCACCCACGGACGTGTCGCACGGAAGCTTCCGCGGACTTCCGTGGGCGTCGTCCGCAGTTGTTCGCCTATCGAGCGTCCGTCCGGAGACTTCGGGCGCGCCCAAAAAAAGAGTCAGATAGTCTGGTGTACACCGGTGACGACGTCGCCGAACTCCCACGCACCCTCGGTGAGAGCGAACTATCCTCCAATGACGCAACTGCAGGTCATGTCCTTGTCCCCACGTTTGGTGTCTCCGAAGGGTGTGCATGGACTGATACTTGCGGCACTATGTCCATATGTGCGTACTGAGTGTACTGAGCGCGCGCACACCCCGTGCGGTTCATTTCAACACGTATTCAAGGTTGGTTTGATCGTTTTACGGACAAGAGCCAAAGTCCCCTATAACCTACCTTAGAGTGCGTTTCCAAGACACCCACACCCGCGAACCCACTCGCCGGTTTTTGTTTCTTGGGCGACGTCTATAGCGACAGGTGGCCGCTCTAACCCTTTTGGTGCAATAGCAGCTGCGCAACCATGGAGAGCGCCGCGACAGAGCCCTTCGCGGAGTGGTTTACAGGCGAATTCCTGCCCTTCGGAGACCTCGTGAGTGACGTCTGGCTCTGGTCGACCTTGCCCCGGGAAAAGCCAGAGGACTACAGCTGCTCGGCGGAAACCTACACGGTGCGGCCGACGCCGTGCGAGCGTGTCTCGTTGCGGTTCTTCTCGTCGGGGTATTTCGACGCACCTTGAGTGCGCGTACGATACGTGCTCGCGATGTTTCTGTACAGCCGAACGGACTGTGTTGGGGTTGTGCTCCCTCTGTAGAACGTGTTGGTTGGATGTGACATACAACACTCCCTTCTGCACCCGTGCGTGCGTCAGGAAGGAAATGGCAAAGAGGTGTTCTTGAAGTACCAGTTTTGAAAAGGTGGGCGTTGACAAAAATCTCTGCGATGGAGAGAGATGTGCACCAGTACACGTCACGCACTCACGCTAGACACAGATGTTTCTTCTATAACGCCGAGCTGGCCATAAGAGAGGAACAGAAAGAGAAAGAGGGAGATCTGCGCAAACGGTAACGACGTCTTCGAGCATGCCCAACCCCGTCTGAGATCCCATGAGGTTCTAACCGCTCTGCCGGAGTGTTATACTTGTTTCTTAAACGCCATGGCCGCCCCGCAATAATGGTGGGGAGTATATTGGCTTTATGGGAAGAAGTCTCCTGGACTAGGAATTAGTCGACCGCACCGTACGTTGTGATTGTTCATTTTTTCGCCCCATAGACCGAGGCGAGATTGCTTTTTGTAACCGCTTAGATGGAAACAACAAGCCTCAGAGGTACGCGCCGAATCATGGATGCTCCGAGCATCTGCGACCTTCCAAGCTGACACATCAAAACCTTCGATGACATATCTCGTCCCCGTGTCTTCCTCACCGCTCGCACCAGCTCGCTGTGAGACTTGCGCCGCATATCGTCCTCGCTCCTGATTTCTGCACTTCGATTGTTACCCCGTCTCAGGTGATGCGGGCTCTGCTGATGGTGGGAACCGTAATCGATGCCATCCCGGACGTTGCGATACTGCTGGGGCTGCTGGCGGGGCTGGTGGTCGCCGTTGTGGGCAAGGCCAGAGCCGTGATCAACCGCACGGAACAACGGCAAACACTTCCAATCAGTGTGAGGAACGTGGTGAAGAACGTTCCGGGCCTGGAAAGGTGAGTGTGATCGCCGCCAACCTCTCGTGCGCATTTTTCGAAACCCTTTTCAGCGGTGGTTGTTGTTCACCTCACATGAAAATCGGCGGCTGCGCCGTTGCTTTCCGTCTGTCGCTTGTACAAGAGGTGTCGCACATGCCGTGGATGTTGAAATATGAGCAAGAGTATAGCTCCAACCCCAAAAAAAAACTACAGCTATGAAAATGTAGCTCAAGAGGAACGCAGGAAAATGTATTCGATGACTGTGGAGTCCGATCTTTACTGCCTCGCGCTTTTCCTGCGGGAGTCGCAGAGAACCCCACGAACAGTACGAACGAATCATTTCGCCGTGGCCACGTGACACAGACGTATCCACCTCTTGCCTCCTTCATCCGCGTTCCTTGTGACGCCTGCCCCCCCGTGATTTTGCTCGAACAACAGCACCTTGGGGTAGTGGCATGTATTCGGAAAGCGTGACGTGTAAATCGACTTTTTCGATGTGTTGGTGGACGGAGTGAGGTGCTTCGGCATCTTTTTTTTTGTGGATGGCGGACGATAGCCATTCCGCTCTTAGGCAGGCGGGCGTGACGATCTCGCAACGTTTCGGGTGCATTCAGCGCCGAGTTTGTTTGGCGCCACCGAACGTGAAAGGAAAGGTCGTTTTTTTTGCGGAGCATCTCCCGCTGTTGTATCTTCGTAAATCGGGGTAATTCAGAGTTCAATATATACAGCAGCTCCACTTAAGGCCAACCGCAAACTCTGGAAAAACGCTTTTCTTTGTAACGAAACGGAACATCTCAGGTACGTCTTCTCCGACGGAAAGTCCATCGCCAACTTCCTCATCAACCGGGTGGGCCACAAGGAGACCACCTGGGACAACACCATGGAGCTCGTGGCGTGGCACACGCTCATCTTCTGCCACGCCCCCTTCCTGTCGGTGCAGAGGCGGTGCTTCCGGTACCAGGTCAACCCGCAGTTCAACGGCTACCTGACGATAATCCTCGTCCAGCTGATCGCCGGGGGCCTGACTGAGGCCAGCTCGATCTGCTTCGCGGTGATGGGGGGCGGGACCGTGTCGATCGTCAGCGCGTGGTTCGGGCTGTACTCCCTGGTCATGACCACCATGCTGGCCGTGTACCGGGGAAACCTTGTCCGGAAGTTTGGGCCCAACGCCACCCTCGCCTCCCCCGCGGCGGAGCGGGGCGGCTGCTGCCGCGCGCTGGACGGGGTCTCCGACGCCCTGTGCGGCCTCATCACGGCGGCCGTGTTCGGGCTCAGCGCCTTCATGATCATCATGGGCATCACCTTCTTCTCCACGGTTGGGGCGTCCTCCACGGAGGCCCGGATGCTAGTGGTGCCCGGGTCCGTGGTCGCCCTCTTGGGCTGGGTCTCCAGCCAGCTGCTGATACGCCACTACCACAGCACGTCGCAGGTTGGGATGATCATTCGAGAGCAGGAGCCTGGCGTTTAGGCTTCTCAGGGCTGCTGCTGCTGCTGCTGCTGCTGCTGCTGTGTTATCGTCATTCGTGTGCCTATTTTTCTGGTGGTAAACAGTGGTGGTGAAACGCATTTTGATTTCATTATTGGAACGCCGGCTGGGTAATTCTCCTCGTGGTAACTTAACATCAGGTTTGATCACTACGGTTCCTTTCGTCGAGGTCTTCGACTTCGGCAAAGAGGTGCCACGGATCGAAGTCGCTCGTCGGTGCTTATCTTCCGTGGGGCTAGGTCTACACAACCGAATGTATATATCATTATGTAGATATATATGCGTAGACAGAGAGAACATCAACTGGACGTTCGCCTCCAGCGGAAGTCCAACGCAAGCACGTAAGGAGTCAACATGTGCATAAGTTTACGCTGTGTAGGCTACTTGGTCCTGTTGCGCAATGGTCACCAGGGGGGAGAGCACAAGCTGCTATTGTTGTCAGGACCCGACGGTAGTGTTTGAGATCCATAAGGTCTGGTGTGCTTCGTCAAATAATTTCGTGGGGTGGCATGTGACGCTGTTTTCGCACGCTTTTCACAGAAGAAATTCGCTTGGTTTTATACAGTACGCACCCGATTTTTAACGGTCGGGGACGCAAGAGTTTTTTAGGGCGTCCAACAGAGCCTCCACCAAAGGTTAACATTTGATACGTATTATTTTCGTCTCGATAGTGCTGTAACGTCTCACAAGCGCTCGTCGCGTGCGCCAGATGCTTGTCTTCAAGTCCTCTCCCAGGACTACAAAGACAAGCCCGGAAAACCTTTGTAGTGGCTCAGGGCTACGCCTTTCTGAGAGGGAAAACGGCAACTACACAAGTCCCGCCTCATATCCTAGGGGTAAGCCCCGGGGAGGTTTTGTGGTGTGGAGGGTTCTTGTCGTGAATACCACTGAGTATGTGTTTGCGCCACCAGAGGTTGCGTGAAGGCTTGTGAGGGCGTACGCAGTAAATTGGTGCTCGTCGGGTTGTCGTTTCCAATGACGGCCACGGTTAGTTGTTGAGGAATCGATGGAGTAACAACATGCATGGTCGGGATCGTTAGCATTGATTGCGCGTTGCGTATCAGAAGGGTAAACAAGCGGAATGAGTTTTCGAATGAGGGTAAACTGAGCCCGGATGGACTCTGACTTGATAAAACAAGTCTATCGTCGCCTCTTCTGCGGCGAATTTTTTGTTTCGCCCGGCGGAGGTGAATGTACTCCTCGTGCTGAATGTCTCGGTGCCTCAATCATCGCCCGCAGTATATTAGCATGCGTACTGCATCCTGTTGGTGACATCAGTTCGCTCGAGGCGATCCATACTCCCACAGACTGTAGAATCGAGGTACCCGACAACCGACACATGCGTGTCAGATTCGTGCGCGTACATTTCCGTGTGTGCTACTACATGCAACAAGGTTACATATCGCGTGCCGGAGGGCATTCTGTGAAAGGTCATCCAGGCAGGTTTCTGGTGTGTGGCCGCCCGTTTGGGATATCACTTTTTGAGCGTGGGTTTGCCACAAGGGAATCTCACCTTCGTGCGCGTTCAAACAAAGAAAACAAGGCCGAACTCACATGGTGTAGCGGTCACTTTGCACGCTTACAGGTTCTGTTGGCGAGGACTATCCTTGTGGTGCGTTCCATGTCACGGAGCGGTACAGGTAGGGTGCTCCCATCCAGACTTTCGTGTACAGCAGTAGACTAGTGCGATGAAAAGAAACACCAATCAATTTCCATCGATGATGAAAATGTTAGACAAGCCGGAAGTACCGTCCATGTTATTGTTGCACACACACCAGCACAGGCTACAATCTACTGTCTGATACGGCTGCAGTTTGACATGTATACAGATGGCGCCCGCACTCAAGAACTTAGCAGTTAAGAAATGCAGCCTCGACAATAAAAATTTAAGAACTTGGCCACAACAATACGTGCTCAGTGCCGACGTGGTTTTAAGAACAAGAACCCGTATTTGTCGTTTGACAAAGCGCCTTCGGATAACAGCAGATCCCCAGAAAAGAGGCAGCTGCAAGATAAGAACTCATAAAGGTGGTGAGGGGTAACTCACGGGGTGCCCGGTGACCCCACCCACCGGCAGTTTCGGATCAGCGACGAGGAGGGGGATCTCCGTTTCAAATAATACTGGTGCGGAGGGGGCGGGGCGGGGCGTACTCTTATGTTTTGCATATCTTAGTGGTTAGACCATTGACCACGCGTCCTCGAGAGGACGCAATATTGTTTCCACAGGCCCAAAGACCGATGGCCAGTCGTTCCCTCGTACTTTACCAGGAAAAGGTATCTCAAAAATGTTTCCCCTAGCCTATCTATCCTATCGAAATCACGCCCCGCCTCTTCAACCCACGTTCTACAAACTGGAGAAAAGTCTGTACAGCCTGTCACAGTCCCCGTCACTGCTGTGGAACGACGCCATCAATGACCGACTCATCATCTTCGGCTGGCAGCGCACTCACCCTGACCCCTGTGTCTACACCTCCGAAAGCGGGGACGAACTCACAATCCTCGCGATCTACCGTCAACAGGAAAAAGAAAGAACTCATGGACAGCTTCGAAATGACAGACATGGGAGAGGTCAAGCGCGTAATTGGCATCGAAGTGCAGTGATAGATATACTTGTAGCAATGCCAAGTGGTTGTAGATTGTGTGGTACGTGGAATGTATTTCCAGGGTGTGCAAGGTACTCCTGTTGTATACGGCGTCGCCCCCTCATGGTGGTGCGTGCACGCGTGCGTTCAGTTCATGTGAGTTCATGTGAAGGAGAAGTTTATGCAACAAACCCTACACGTCTTTCCTCCTTGGCGCGAGTTCGCCGAGTTGCCGACACCCTATTCAACACGCATCTTGCGACAAGCTACCCCCAGTTCGGATCATCCTAACACGCTAGCGTGCTGGTATCATACGGGATCCCGAGGTGAGGTTAGCTACAAAAGGGTTCGGATGGAGGAAGCCTTCGACCTCAGCAGCTATACTGAGGAGAATCGCCAAGCATTAGCGGCGCACATCAAAGAGGAGGTGGAAAAAAAAGTACAACAGGAGATGAAAGAACAAGAAGAAAAGCGTCCCGCTTCAGAGAGCGTGGACATGCCCCCCGATGTAGGCGATCCCCGGCATGCTCGGCCGGCTGGAACAGCGTTGAACCCGCAACCTGAAGACCAGCCACGATCGTTGGAGGACCGTCTCGTTGATTCGTTCGCACGGGCAATGCGAAGGACCAACACCCGGGGGGAGGAAACCAGGGAAGTCGTAACCCCTAAGGACACCATCCGTGTCAGCTCTGTAATACATGTAGCCCCGTTTACGGGTGTGTTAGATTCCAGCGGCGATGTTCAAGTTAGAATACAGGTGTTTGAGAGCCAATTTCGAATGCTGTTGCAACAAGAAGATTGCCTGAGTGCATTAGTATCAGAAGAGACAATGAGGGTGGGGAAGTCGGATGCAGACATTCCCAAACTGAAGGAGGAGCATGGTGGGAAGGCCGTAGAGAAGGCCACACCTGTAGCCATTCGGCTACCCCTGTGTGAACCCTGCAGGCAAATAGACCCTGTACGGACGCTGTGACCACCTGTCTAGGTAATCGGTCCCCACAGGGTCCACGGGCAGGAACCCTCTGCCAGGGTGTCGACACAACCAGGGTTGTACCAGTCATTTCTACGATACATTTAGTCTTGTAAGGTGTGTTTTGCCTCTAGGGTACAGCCCCAGCATTATTATACCGATGGTCCAGCAATCTACTGCTGTACACCGAACACGGCCGTTTTTTTTTTTTTTTAGATGCACGCGATAATGGTGCTCGCTGCTGGGGGTGGAAAGTGACAGTCCCGTTCACAACTTGCACAGGATAACAGGGTTCGGCCGTGCTGCTATAGGGCATGGGCCGCGCGTCATCCGTGGGCGGCGGCGGTCGACTATCCGGTCTACTCGGCGGCCGCGGCTCTGGCAGTGCCTCGGCCGGTGCCCCCTCCGGGTGGCCTGGCGCTGGTTCTTCGGAAGGTGGCGGGTCAACCAGTGGTGTGTCATCGGATCAGAGCGCAGGAAGACACCAGGCTAAATCCAGACATGTGTCGACTGGCATCAACGGCAACGAGAGTTCAGCTTCTGGTACATCACACAGTGGCGGTACCAGGTCCGGTGGTCCCACGGGCGGTGGTTCCACTTCGACCGGGGCGAGCACCACGACCTTCCGCACCCTGGGTAAGCGCTCTGTTCAAGAGCGCCACAACAGCGAGGAGTGCCACGAGACGGGCATTGGCGGGGAATCAACCATCAACATGGATATGTCCGGACAAAACCTCTTGACGCGCTTGACACTGCGCTGGTGCCCAAGGCGGCGAAGGCCGCGCTGTTGGGCCTTTTGCTGCAGCTCATCAGCCCCAACGTGGTGAGTGGTTTCTTTTTTCATGAGAAGAAGGGTAAAACGTATTGTCTCTGTCTTTGTGTCTTTGTTTTTTCTCTTGTTCGAGTGGAAGTGGAGCATGCACGCGCTGGTGGTCTGATCTTAGAATCACCACCCTTTGGTTTTTTGGTTTGTGAATCTGTGGGGAATGCTTGGACTTCGGCCGCGAGCCTAGTTGCAGTGGTCTAGGATAAGGTAACTGTTTTATCGTTGCGTAGCCTTGGCATCGGGTTGAGAGCAGGAGGGATGGGCTCTGCGTCTTTATTTCTGAGTGAGGTTCTTCCTGTTTTCTCTTCGTTTTTTTTTGCCGATTTCAACCCCCGATTTGTCATTTCGCCATTATATCTCGCATTTGATGTTCCTCTTCGCTAATTAATAGGTGTGTACGGCTTCAGGGGCTGGTTGCCCTGTGCCCACGGGAGGCGTCCGCGTTACTCGCACCGGTCCATATGTTATTTGACGAAACCTTGCCACCCAAATATCACGCGCAAACACTTCCTGCCTGTACGCGATAACCACATTTTCTATCGTCCATGTTCCTGTGTTTTCTCGCTCACCCCATGTACTTTATAGTGTCCGCGTCGCCTTTCTACATCAGGAGACATTCGCTTGCTGTCTTTGCTCGAACACAGGCCAACATGCTCGGCGGCGAGTCCTCCAAGAAGACAGTGAGTGGGCCCCGGCGACAAGACTGCCCGCGGGGTCGCTGCGAACGTCATGAGTGTTTACGCCTATGGGTTCGTCGGCCCCGCCAGGATGCGATTTTCCGGCGGGGGGCCCACCAACGCTCTGACAAACCCTTTCCTAGCGTTGGGTTCTCACGCGTGGCCGGGAGCGAGGCAAAACATGAACACCTTCCCCGGTAATCCTGGTTTCCGTAGTTGTTGGTGCTACCCTGAGGTTCAGCAATCCTGTCGCTGCATGGTAACGCATTCTGGCGTTTGTTTGCAGACCGTTCGATTATCAACTCCACTGTCATATAACCCAACCCAGCGGCGAAATCACGACATAAATACTACAATATTAACTCGGCCTCTCACAGAACCACGTTTCCGTCTGTCCGCGATGTCCTGGAAATTTCCCGCGCTTTATGTGGTCGTGTCATTCCGCCCCTTCGTCTGTATGTACGTGTTGTCGCTCTTCGTCTGCTTCACCGTTGAACGATGTGAGGTAGACTCAAATGACCCATGTGCGGATTCGTCCTCTCTGCACCCACTGCCACAGCCATATTCGTGAAAGCAGTCGTCTCGGCGAGGTCGGAACTACACGCAGAGATCCGCCAAGCCATCGCCGAATTCCTCATCCCTCTCATGGAAGGGGAGGCATCCACGAACAACCCGATGACCGGTGCGGACCTCCTCCGTGGCGTCCGCGAGCGGATAATGGACGTCGACCCCGAGTCGGAGGTAAACGACTCAAAAACGAGCCTACCGAAATCTTCTGGTCAGCGCGCAACGCTCTCCTACGTCCCGTACACAACTAACCCCTTTTCCCTACTATTTGTGTGAACTCGGCCTTCCCAGGAACTGACTGCACTGATGACCCGCATCATGTGGCGCTTTACCAAGGCGCACCAAGCTTCCACCCGCAAGGCCATCACCTTGGGGTACCTCTTGGGACCGGAGAGGCTGAAGGAAGACTTCCTTGGACAGGTGACGAAATGGTTGCGTGCACTCCTACTTGTCTGTAGACCCAGCGCCCGTTTATTTGTTAACGCCGCAGGCTGCTAGTATGTGCCTGCAACCCGAACAGGTCATCGTATTCCAGGACTAGAGCCCACATTATATGCCTCCGGTAGCGCGGGCGAGCGGTAGCAAGTTGAAGGACTTCCCATTTTTTTTGTGGGCTCTGGTTTCGTCTTTCCCCTCGTCCTCTTGATGACAACCTTCTTTTGTCTTCCCCCTCATCCTCTTGATGACCCTCAATTGCACATCAGGTTGTCACTCCCGCATTGCTGCACGCAGCTAACGACATCGCGGCCCTTCCGGTCAACGAGATCGGCACCCACGAGACAATTGTCTGCAAGGTCACTCGGAAGTCGAGAGCCTGGATCAAGCTATCTGCCGGCGGCTTTGGTTCCGCCAACGCCCGGGCCTTCCAAGAGAGGTAAGCGATGATCCCAACGACCTGCATTCCCGGAGTTACACTAGTATTAGGGTACGTTAGCGTCTCCCACAGAAAAGATAGATTAGAGTTAACCTCCGTTATGGTTGCGACAATAATATTTTCTATCTGTACCATACGTGTTTTGGATGGCGGTCTTCATATGAGAAAAAACATTTACTCTTCGTGATGGCTGTTGATGACCATGTGTAGCACACATGTGGAGCGACAAACAACTGATCCGAATCGGTGCGCACCCCCCCCCTCTTCCCCACGACGGCCCGACCCAGCCTATGGTACAACTTGTTCCAGTTCATGACTGGACCGCGACGCTGCACGGCGGCGATCCTTACCATCCCCAGCTCCGACTTCCACAAGCCGGAGATCATGCGCTTCCTCGCCCCCTACTACGTCGACAAGGACAGCCTCGTCGTGCCGGAGACCCCGGCGGCAGACGTTCACGTCCAGGATGATGATCTTGAAGCATACCTCAACGACGTGTTTTAATGTTTTGCGTGCGAGGGGCGGGGCCATGGCCGTGTTGATGGTATATGGGAGGTGCCCATGAAGAGTGCATCTCGAATAGCATCGGTGCATCCATCTTGTCATGAAACCTCCACTATTTGCGGGAGATGTTGGCGCGGGCCGGCTGTGAGCTACGAATCCGTGTTTCATATACCTTACCACTGGTACGCGTTAAACGAGAAGTTGACAAAGTCATGTTTCTGTGGCCGGGGGATTGGATGGATGATTACATTAGCGTGATGGGAGTGGTGCACGTGGGTAGCTGTCGTCGCTGCATCGAGATTGGTATGGCTCGAGCCTCGCGTCTTGATATTTCCGTATCTCATGCATGGTCCATCGAAGGAAAAGTCTTCGGGGCAGTTTTTCCCGATGTTGTACGTAGTTTCTCACAAAGTACCTCAATTTTTTTTCGGTTTTCAGTTTATTCCATCACAAGAGAATATTCATCGTGGCAAAATTTAATGGGTGTAAGTTACTCAAAGAGTCCTTCAATTTCTTGTATTTTTAATTTTTTTCCATCGAGAGAACTTCATCGCGTTGGTTTTTAATTGTTCCATCGAAAGAATAATTCTTCGTCGCAGTTTTATAGATTTTTATCTTTTTACGATGGAATCAGATAATTTGGGGGAGAAGGTTTGGCATTCATTGCCAGCTGGCTATGCTGGGCACATGGAGCGTGTTCGTTCGTGTTATGTCGAAGAAGCAATATATATTGCGTGCAGCGTTCGGCCTCTGTACGTGCCATCGGCGGCTAAGTTGTTGATAGAATTGACGCGGCGGAGTCGTACCGTACATGTTACGAAGGGAGGGGGAAGCAAGGAAAGGCACGGATCAGGGCGGGGGGCGGGGGGGTGTCAAAAGGCGACATATATGGCGTGGATGAGCTTGAGCGTGTTTGTACGTCTAGGAGCACTACAGTACATGCTGCTGCAAGGGACGACAAGGGAAAAACAAAAAAAAAGACAAATAAAACAAAAAATACAACGAGAGAATAACCAAACAAAAATCGAAAGGAAAATATCCAAATTTTCGGCCCCGTCAGTCCACTTGGCTGNAGTTGCATCGATCGTACCAGCAATCATCTCTAGTGGTTGCCCAACGGAGTCATGGCGAATATTTCGAAATCATTTTCAAGTGCATGCCCACACAGAAAAGACGAGCCTCCAGCTAGAGTGGCAAGAGTTGATGCAAGGGGTTCAACAACACCCGAAAGAGTACCTGTCGAGAGGGTGGGTGCTGAGGCAAAGGCTATCATCTTGCGGAGTGACAATTACAGAGGATGATGCTAACAGACATCTTGTGCGCAACCTCCTCCCCGAATATGATGTCTACACAGGTTTTCTGATGTCCGAGAGAGGTCTAGAGAAGTAGAGAGTAGAACGGATTATCGTGAATGCTTGGGCGGAGATGGAGGCGCGAAGGAAGAAGAAGCAGGAGAGCGTGGTGGCTTATGCCCTCGTCACTGGCGGTGAGAACCGTAGTGGCAGGGGAGGGAACACGGGGGGACCGGGGAAGACGAGAGGACAACGAAGGACGGCAGCGCGGCAACAGAAGCAACAACCGCAGCAGCCACAGCAGCAGCATCAGCCGTACTTCAACCAGCAGCAACAGGTATACCCGCCGTCGTACCCG
>CACKRE030001423.1:14269-24834 GCA_902602495.3 Ectocarpus sp. CCAP 1310/34 | reverse complement strand
TCTCACCTGCTCCTTTGCGTGGTTCTCAGAGCTGCCTCCTTTCACCAGGTCGAAGTACAGCATGAGAATAATCCGCGACTGCTGCAGGGTGGTGAGCTCTCCAGTCTTGGGCCTCAGTGATTGCACAGTCCTCGACAAACTTCAGCGTGAGAGGGGGAAGCTTGGAAGTCGCCGCTTCAGCAGCCTTGCTGACACGATCCTGCTCTCGCCGTTCACGCTGCTGTTGAAGCACGTCTGACCTCGCGATGTCCCGCGCGAGCTTCTCCCGATCCCTGGCCACTGACGCCTTCATGGCCTTTACCTCTTCTTACTTGGCCGCGAGAGCTGCTTCGGCAGCGGCAGTGGCCGCCTCTCTTTTCTCCATATCATCCAGGCGCTTGTTCATAGCCTTTGCATTTCTCGCGGCCGCAGCGTTGGCCCCCTTGATCGCTTTAGGTGGACGGCCGCTGGTTCCTCCTGTCGGTACCCGTCTACCACGCTTGGTCATGGTGGGTGCTGGATTGGCCAGGTGCCTGGCGTGGACGGCGAGTTGCTCTACAACGGCCGGCTCATGTTCAAAAAAAAAATTGGCGTTGTACGCGCCATGTTGAGCAGTTTGCGTTGGGTTCCATTTTAGAACCTAACTTTATTTCCCGAACCGCAACAAGTATGCCCGCTTGAAAATTGCTGCCATGAAGTGCCTGCTTTTGGCGCCGTTCACTTCGTCCTGTGACTGTTCGATGGGTACGAAACCAGCGCCATTCGACAGCTGATGTAACAGGCTTTCTGTTGAACCCACCCAATGTGTGTGTTATTGCGTGCAAAAGTTGCAAAAGAGTGTGTGTTTTTTTATCAACTTCGCGGGAGAGAGCATTATGACAGAAAAAAAAAAAATTGAGAGAGAACGGGAAGTGCCCAATTTGGTCTTGATTATTGTGTTCCACCGTAATAGTACCTCTTCGGGCTCTTGTACACCTTTTTCTTGCTACGTGTGCGTGTTCTTTAGATCCTCAGATGGCTCTAGCACTTTCGTGACCACGGGCCGAGAGTCTTTGCTAGATTTTGGCATTTAGCAACTGGCATACGGTTTAATGTGAAGTCAACAACAACAACTGTAGTGCTGACGCAGCCAGTGCACATGCACTGCCAGTACGTACTGGTTCAGTACTCAAACCCTGCCCGATTGCCTTCATGATGTGCCGATAGCAGGTCGACTTGGCTGTCGTAGTCGCACACACACTAGAGGACGCGGACAATTTTTGTACATATACGTTCGCCTGCACCATGTCTCTGACTCAACTTGGAGACCCTCTGCCATAGACATTTAACAACATCGAGCCAATAATAAGCAGCACGTTATACTCATCATATCCAGGGAGCGTTCTTCGTCGTAACTGGGCTGGTTCCCGGTGTACTGGTTGGGTCATATCCTGATTTAGAGTAGGACGTCTCGTGGAAAAAGATGCACGCCAACGCAATACGTTCGTCCGGGCCGTTGGATGGTTCATTGGGCAAGGCTCTTCGGAGATCGTTTGTATCCTAAATGCGGGAGAAGGGCAGCATCGTTTTTTTTTATTGGGCCTTAGACTACAAGCTTACCCGCTCCGTTTTTCTGCTCAGTACCTTCTAGTCTACACCCGCACCTGCGTGTACCTGTCCAATTGACACGGACACCTTGCGTGATTGCAGGACAACTTCCCAACAAAAAAGGGGACGCATCCTGTGCCCCATTGTTCGACCAGATGGGGAAGACGGGTGTTTGAGAAAGCCCAGCGACAATTTAATTCCTTTATGTGAGCCTGCTCGAGCATATGCGCTCGGTCGCATGAAACTCGGTTATCTAAAACAAACAAGGTGAAGGTTCCACTCGTACCTGCGTACTCCTCCACCCGCCATTTGTCTAAATTGGCATCAGCACTCGTGAACCTTTGAAATCCCAGAAACAAAAAAGCAGATCTGCAAGTTGCCAGTTTTCCCACCCTTCCACTCCTCGTCGAACCCGTCGCGTCCTCGTCGCTTTTCTGTGCAGATCAAAACGACACGAATCAACTCATGAGTCATTCGAGCCAGAATGACTGAAACACGCCCAAAATTTACCTGCGTAGGGATTGGGCGCTACCCCCCCCCTCCCCTACTCAGCAAAAAAATCATCGCTCACTCTGTGGGAATGGCCCTGTCCCCTCGCCGCCCACTCAGACAATTCACGAAAAACACAACACAAACGTGTTAATTCATAAACTTTGTAGCAAGCACCGTTTTCAGTTTCGTCTTCCAATATTTTTCGTTCAGTCGATCTCCTCGATTTTGGGGCCGGCGTCCGCGTCCGCGTCGGGAGCTGGTGCTCCTCCAGCCCCGGGGAAGCCGGCGCCGTTCATGTCGGGCATCCCTCCGGGCATGCCGCCGGGCATACCGCCTGGCATGCCGCCGGCCATCTTCTGGATGATGGGGTTGCACACGGCCTCCAGCTCCTTCTGCTTCTCCTCGTACTCCTCCTTCTCGGCGGACTGGTTACCGTCGAGCCACGCGATCGTTTCGGAGATCTTGCTCTCGACCGTCGTCTTGTCGGCCGCGTCCAGCTTCGAGGCAACCTGTTCTTGTAGTTTTCGGGGGAAGGAGGTACGGCAATGCTGCAAGAGAGCGGTGCTGTACGAACATTTCGTGACTACATCTGTAGCGTTGGGCACAACGCCCTGTGGTGATGTCAAGATTATACCTTGGCTGAAACAACACGCCTTCTGGCCTACACTATAAGACGCTGCGGGGGGCCAATCATGCGTCACCGATTTACATCGCAAAACACACGGCTCCCGAAGATCGTGGCGACCACTACCTTCTGGAAACATGGTGCACGCATGAAACCGCCAAGACACGCACCTTCTCGTCGTTGATGGTGTTGCGCATCGAGTAGGCGTAGTTCTCGAGCGAGTTTTTGCCCTCCACGCGGCTCTTCTGGACGTCGTCCTCGGCCTTGTAGCGCTCGGCCTCCTCCACCATGCGCTCGATTTCGTCAGCGCTGAGGCGGCCCTTGTCGTTGGTGATCGTGATCTTGTTCTCCTTGCCGGTGGACTTCTCTACGGCGTGCACGTTCAGGATGCCGTTCGCGTCGATGTCGAACGTCACCTCGATCTGCGGCTGGCCCCGGGGCATGGGCGGGATCCCGTCCAGACTGAACTTGCCCAGGAGGTTGCAGTCGCGGGTCATGCTACGCTCGCCCTCGAAAACCTGGATCAGCACACCCGGCTGGTTGTCCGCGTAGGTCGAAAACACCTGCGACTTCTTTACCGGCACCGTGGTGTTACGCTTGATGAGCACCGACATGACGCCGCCGGCCGTCTCCAGCCCCAGCCCGAGCGGGGTCACGTCTAGGAGCAGGAGCGAGTCCAGCTTGTCCGACTTGTCCTTGCCAGAGAGGATGGCGGCCTGGACGGTGGCGCCGTACGCGACGGCCTCGTCGGGGTTGATGGATTTGCACGGCTCCTTGCCGTTAAAGAACTCGGAAAGCATCTGCTGCACCTTGGGAATACGGGTGGAACCGCCCACCAGCACCACCTCGTGGATCTGGCCCTTGGACATCTTGGCGTCTTTCACCACCTGGTTTGGGCCGAGAAAAAAATTTCGAGAATGTGGAGGGATCGAAGCCATGCAGTCGAACCTCGGTCTAGGACGCACATTTGATTTCTTGCTAAAAGGAAGTGTCATTGAGTTGGGCTAGTGTCCCAACAGTTGATACTACTCGTTATGTCCATTCTGCGAGCCACCATGCCCGTAAAAAAAACAGGATTTCCTTAACCGAGGGAGTTTCCTTTATTTTGGGGTCCTCACGCACTGTGTGTTCCGTGTTCCTGTTAATGGAATCAACGCCCATACTACAATAGTGGCAATCACGTGGAAACGTGGTGAACATGTTATCTATGTACGTACTGTGCGTGTCCTTTTCTGTATGTGGCGGTCAAGGACATCGGACGTTTCGACACCCACAAGCCTGCGTCAATGTACAAATCGTCAGCTTGTTACCGCCACCCCAGTTCTCAGTTCTTATATTTTCGACAGGATATTGCACTCTGCACAAAATTCATGCACGTGTGATGACCGATGCCTAGAAGTTGGCAATAGCCGCTGTCGTGCCACAAAAAAAAACAGTCCTTATCCTTTTCTGCCCCTTCCCCCTAGAAAAAAACAACGCTAACTTGGTAACCACCTCAGGTGACTTGAGAACCTACCTTCTCGACGGGTGCCAGGCACTTCTGGAAGTAGTCCTGGTTCATGTCTTCGAACCGGGCGCGAGTGATGGTGGAGTTGAAGTCAATTCCCTCGAACAGCGAGTCGATCTCGATGTGAGCCTGGGTGGACGACGAGAGGGTCCGCTTCGCGCGCTCGCACGCCGTGCGGAGCCGTCGGAGAGCGCGTTGGTTGGTGCTCATGTCCTTCCGGTTCTTACGCTTGAACTCCTGCGGTTTACGGTGGTGCACGGGAGCAAGCCACCATGGCGATGGAAGACGAAGGAGGGAGGAAAAAAGGAAAGGGCTATTAAGAAAATTTGACCTTTCACAATTCCTAGCCGGGGAGCCACGCCCGATTGGCAGTCACCGAGGGCGCAGCTCCAATGCTGGCGCGGTCGAAGCACGGAATTCCCGATTTCTCCTTTAGGCTGGAAATAAACGAGGGTACGTAGTGCGTGCGGACGACATACTCGACTCGGTTGGTGTTTCCGGCAGCAACAGCCATCAGCAGGACGAAAGCTGGGGATCTTGGAACATATATAGCGCATTGCCCGCTGTGGGATGCGTGTAATAGCTAAAGATACGGCTGAAGTTGCTGCTTACAATATTACGCGCGCGATGTGATAAGTGATGTTTGGTAAAACGCGACATAGCTCTTGACTGAATCGACTGTCGATCGAGGTAATACGAGCCCCACCACTATCACTCCCAATTATCCCTCAGCATCTGATCCCTACAATATCTGAGAAGAACTGAAAAGAAGCACATGTCCCAAAAGCGTCATTCAGCAGCAACATCGACTTTCACCTACACCAGACTGCGGTCTGGGACAACACGCAGGATGAACGGCCTTCACGACACCCTTGGGTACGGGGCACCTCGACAGTTCACATTTTACTGGGGAATAGCCATCATTCCGACAAACAAAAAAAGTCCCTCTTGGGAAGAAGCTTTCGTGTGCTGGGCCTCACAAAAGCGCACGTTACTCACTCTTGAGCGCGTTGCGATCACAAAGTCAAGCTACAGTTTTCCTGGGCTTCTATTCCTTGAAGGACGTGTGCCAGACACAGCGAGACACGCCGCCGCTGTATCCACAAGGCAACGAGCAAAACTACGGTGCAACAAGAACCCATTTCCGTTGCCCCCCAAACACGGAGCAATGAACCGACCCGATCACCACAGCAAGCAAGCACGCGCGTACCTGCAGGAAGTAGTCCACCATCCGGTTGTCGAAGTCCTCTCCGCCCAGGTGGGTGTCGCCCGCCGTTGCCTTCACCTCGAAGATGCCCTCCTCGATGGTCAGCACGCTCACGTCGAAGGTGCCCCCGCCCAGGTCGAAGATGAGCACGTTGCGCTCCTCACCCTTCTTGTCCAGGCCGTACGCGATGGCCGCGGCGGTCGGCTCGTTGATGATGCGCATCACGTTGAGGCCCGAGATGGATCCGGCGTCCTTGGTCGCCTGGCGCTGGGAGTCGTTGAAGTACGCGGGCACGGTGATCACCGCGTTCTTCACCTGGCAGAGTTGATGAACCGTGACGTGTTAATGGAGGAGTTACAACAGTTGTCGACCAAAAGTCCTTCATGACTGTTTCAGAGCTTGACGATTGGGTGCTGGTGATCGGGATTTATTACTACGGAGGCGTGTGGACGGTTCGTGTGAAGGCGTGTAGCGTCTTTCCTCTCGAAAGGACGTGATCGCTGCCATGTAGAAGGCGCTAGGGTTCCACAGCAAGCCCCAACAGTAACACTCAGCTGCATTGCTAGCAGCAGTCGGCGTATGACGATACGGATCTTACGGGTACTCTCATGACCGCCAACCAAAGTACGTCACATTGTACGATGGATTCGTGGTCTGTTCACAACAAACCCGCTAAGTTCTTGCACACAGGAAATGGTACGTCTCTTCCGTGCTGAATTGAATACAGTCTGTAGGGCACCGACGCGGAACCAACAACGCAGGTTTTGAGGTCAACGGGTGGACGACCGTTTCGTACGAGAGTCTGTTTTGGGTTGCTCTCCCCCTTCTGCCGCTATTGTTGGACGAAAACCTGCGTATACTTACCTCTAGCTGAGAATATTCTACAAGTGTGGACGCGTTTCCGACCTCGTTCGGTGGTTGTGTAAGGGGTACAACAAAAACCTCGCCCCTTCTATCGCGTGGGTGACACGGCAGAACGTTTTCACCGCAAAATACTGCTTTGGACGCACAACCCTATCCGTCTCAGAAAATTGCTGCTTCATGTACAACGTAGAGGGACATGGTTTTCGGCGCCTATCCGATGTTGCCCGCATCAACCATTCCAACCATTCCCACCTCACATACAATCCCCATGGGGAGTCGATGGGTTACCACAGACTTTATGCCAATGGTACAGTAGAATAGAAAATGTTTTCGAGTTTACCAGTTGCATCTGATCGTTTTCGAGACGTGGTCGTCGTCTTCCTCGCTGCCGAGCACCACCTCCCAGCAAACGAGAGCGCAAGCAACAGCAGGCATCACGGCCCACCTCTGCTTCACACCCGGCGGGTATATTTCGAGAAAACAACCGCTCTCTTTGCTGCCATCCAATAATGTGTTCCAGATGAATCCAAGATCAAAGTACCTGCGCTTTCCAGCAGCTGGTAGCATCTGGTATCGAGATCCAAAATACAGAGTACGGTACGAGAGGTATCCTCTCTGTTTTCTGTACAATCGTCCCTCCTTAGCAAATACCTCCAGGAGAACGGACCCCTTTTTCTTCGAGAACGACCACGGCACTCATTTATTGCTGTTGACTACAGGTCACACACTCACCTCCTTGCCAAGGTAGGCCTCGGCAATCTCCTTCATCTTGACCAGCACCATCGAAGATATCTCCTCAGGCGCGAACTGCTTCTTCTCTCCCTTGAAAGATACCTCGATCGTGGGCTTCCCACCAGGACCCGCGACCACACTGAAGGGCCAGTGCTTCTTGTCAGAGGCCACGGCCGGGTCCGTGAATTTGCGGCCGATCAGTCGCTTGGCATCGAAGACAGTGTTGGTGGCGTTCATCGCCACCTGGTTCTTGGCGGCGTCGCCGATCAGGCGCTCCGTCTCGGTGAAGGCCACGTAGGACGGAGTCGTGCGGTTGCCCTGGTCGTTGGCGATGATCTCAACGCGGTCATTTTGCCACACGCCTACGCAAGAGTAGGTCGTGCCCAGGTCGATGCCGATGCTTTCTCCCTCGACTGCTGCCATGATTATTGGTTCTATGTATTGTCTCTGGTACTGCTGTTTCGTGCTGTTCTTCTTGGATCTCTGTGAGAAGTAAACGGGTGGGGAAGACAGCAGTTGGCGGCATCTGGCTGATCTCGAACCTTCTCGAAGCGAAACGCCACCACCACATTGATGAGGGGATCGGGCGAATATCATTCTAGAAGGGTGTTCCAGTTGGTCTCGAGGCATGTAGGTTCGCGTACTCACCCCATTTTTCGTTGATCTCGACTTTGCGGGTCCCCCCATTCGCTTACCTCTCTCTGTCTGCCTCTCTTTGGCCTGGTGGTTGCTTGGTCGTGCAGTTGGGCGCACGATGAAGGCTCCCAGTATCTACAGAGCAGCCGTTGTGGGGGTAGTGGCATGTTCATGCACACAAGAGGCAGCCGGCTTCACGGCGGCAGCGCCGCGTGCTGCGTCGAGGAGAGGGCGAGCACAAGCAGCAACAACATTTGCTCTGCGAAACGCACCAACCAGCGCTGGATGCGGCCTTAGCGCGATCACCTCACGAGCGGCGTGCCGCGGCCCCGCTCCCCTGGTCATGGAGTCCAGCTCGTACTCGGGAGATTATCCTTCTCGTCGCGGCCTTGTGTTCCCTACGGACAAGGAGGAAGGCTGGTTCGACAGCGCCAGCGTGGGGTCGCCAAGGGTGCATAGATGTGAGGGAGGGCAAATGGAAGGTTTTGCGTTGTAAACATGCGCAAAGAGTTGTTCTCACGTACTCTAGGTGACACAGGATATCACCCCCCCCCCCCTGAGTCGATTGTCGACGCTCGATTTTCTCTACAGTAGAAAGAGTGGCAGCCCCAAAATGGCAGCGTTGAAGCCGCCTTGTCGAGAGCTTTCCGAAAGCGTAAAGGCACGTTCATTTGTTCATCCTCTTCGTCGTGGAACAATCCAGCTTTGGAAATCGGGCGAGGGGGTGTTATCTTGTGTCACGTGCCGTTGACCGTCAAGAGTCGGTGTGGGTAAATTTAGCTTGACAAGGTCCGTTACACACCCCGCCATCGGTAATAGCACAGAAGCAGCTTGTTCCATAGAGCAAAGAGCAAGACGTGCCCCCAACGTGCAAACCATCCAATGCAGCATGAAAGCGAAGCAAGACAGTGGGACAATCGATTGAAAGCAAGATGCCCTCAAGCATCCTTTGCACGCCACCCCCCCTCGACTACTTCTGAAGCACCCGCCCCTTACCGCTGCCACTCCTTGCTGCTTATTGGGCGTGACTGCCCTGCTCCCTAACGCCTGACCTATCAGATTACCATGACGAAGGGAACCGCTGGGTGATGTGGTACCACGGCCAGGACACCGAGTGGAACAAGGAGGGCAAAGGCGTGATGAACGTCGGCACAGGAAGGTAGGTACATATGGATACATGCACTTCTTAAAGCGTAGCCTGGGCCCGCGAGAATGAACCGCGTAGTTTGCCGGAACGTCCAATCAACCCAGGGCAAGTCCGGTTTGGCACAGCAAAGGCAAGGATGGTCAGACCAGCTTCGGGTTCATCCCTGCGAAACGTAACCTTGGCCGACGAAATCCGGCACATCATAGCTCCGTCCGGGCATTGTGGGGATGCGAGGCCTATGGTCTAACGAGCACGGCATGCATTTTCTTGAGTACGCCCCTCATTGCTTGGGCCGGCAAAAATCTGGTATATGGCTCTACCGGGGCATTGTGGGGATGCAGGTTCATGGTCTAAAGTCTACGGCATGCGTTTACATGACTACCCCCGCCGCCCCTTGCTTGGGCCGGCGAGAACCCGCCGTTCGCTCTGTCCCGGCGTTGCAGGGATGCGAG
This sequence comes from Ectocarpus sp. CCAP 1310/34, assembly GCA_902602495.3. NCBI lineage: Eukaryota > Phaeophyceae > Ectocarpales > Ectocarpaceae > Ectocarpus > Ectocarpus sp. CCAP 1310/34. The sequence goes on along the minus strand of CACKRE030001423.1, from coordinate 15,606 downwards.
TTCAATGGTCTAGCGAGTTCGGCATGCGTTTACATTTGAGTTCACCCACCCACCCCTTCCATATCGCTCGGGCCCGGATCGTACGGATGCGAGATCAATGATCTAACGACTACGGCACGCGTTTACATCAGTACCCCTCCCCTCAAGCTGGCGAAAAACCGACATGTCGCTCCTCCCCGGCATTATAGGGATGCGAGGTCAATGGTCTAAAATACCGACTGTTTGTATACGGCATGCGGTAATACGAGTACCCCGTCCCCTTTGCTTTCGAGAGAGCAGGATCGGGCGGGCGGAGTCAACGGACGGGCTGACCTGGCGACGAACGGCCGGACAGATGGCTATGTCCTCGGTGCTCGACAAGAACACCGAGCAGTGGTGGGGTTTCGACACCGCGCACGTGGGGCTGGGTGACGTTAACCTAGGGGCGAGCTCGAGGGTGGCGACGGAGTCGTCGGTGTACTTCATGTACTACTTCGGGGGAGACTACGAGGAGACGGACGTCCAGGCGGAGTTTGGGTTGAGCAACGTGAGATAGATCTGCTGTCTCTGCTGTTGTTGTTGTGTTTGATGTTTGGGTTTGGGTGGAGCAACGTACGTGAGATTGATGTGCTGTCTCTGTCATTGTTGCTATTGTGGTTGATGTTTTGAGTTTGGGTTGAGCAACGTGAGATCTGTTTCTGTTGTCGATGTGTTCTTCGTGGTTTATGTTTGAGTTTGGCTACGTGAGATAGATTTATCTGTCTCTGTTGTGGTCGTGGTTGTTCATGTTTTTGCTATTGGTGGTCCTCATGGTTAGGTGCTTGTTGTCGTTGTTGTAGATGCTGTCCCTTACGCCCAGGTTTCGGAGTTGCCTCAGTAGGCCTCTCCACACACTTGTATCGAGTTCGTGTGGAGGTGACCATTTAAACGGTTCTCGTCTCCCCGACGTCTGGCGAGGACGAATGGTTCCCTCATTTCACATTGGCGTCAACGAGCGGGATGTCTGAGTTTCATGGAAGATTACCGGGTTCAAATCCCGCCGCCTTGATGTCGGAAAATGGGACAACGTGAGTCACAGTTGTATCCTTCTGTGTCTCGCCATTCTGAACTGACTTGTCGTTTTCCACCTGTTGAGCGTCACCCCCGCGCCGTCTTTTTGTTTTACAAAAGCGGTCCACCAAAAATGTTGTTAGTGTCCCGGAGCAACCGTTTTGGCTCGTTAGGACCTGTTTGAGAACCGTTCTTCATCTGCAATTCTAGTCCGGCCATAATTTTATGCGCAGTCCTGCTTTCCTCCCCTCCCCCCCAGTTGTATACAGATGGCGGCAACGCTGACTGCGGGTACCTCACCCCCCCCC
>CACKRE030001421.1:0-10926 GCA_902602495.3 Ectocarpus sp. CCAP 1310/34 | reverse complement strand
GGGGGGGGGGGGGGGGGGGGGGGGGGGGGGGGGGGGGGGGGGGGGGGGGGTCAGGAAGGTTCAAGCTTACCACAAGGCGGTGAGGGCTAGGAGTGCATCAAAATATGGGTGTGGCGGCGGGGGGGGCGGTCATACACCAAAAACACGAACGATTTCTGACGGACAATATGGATGCATGCTCAAAGGCGTCTCCATTCCAACACAGCTAGTAGACTCACGAACCACTACCCTGAACCTCCCACACCCCTTCCTGTACCACACCCCGTCAAAATGCCCTCTCTTTGTGCGTGCACATAGCTTCGTCATGTGTGCAGCTGATGCTCGCTGCAGCTGTATTGGTGCTCATGTAATACGCTACCGCACCTGCACGCCCGTACCAGGATCTGTCCAGTGGTGACGCGTGCAGCCACAGCCCGGCCTGCTGCTGTTCAGACCTCTGCGGTTGTTGTGTCATGCTTCCCCACTGTAAGCGGCGCTATCGCCGTGCCAAATACGCTGCCAATTGCCTTGCCAACTTTCGGGGTGGGCACGACGGGGGTCTGCCTGTCTCTGTCTCTGTCCCTGTCTCTGTATCTCTCTGAGGGCGGGGTTATGCTACCGCTGAAGCGCTCATGCTACCGTAGGTCGGTGCTGCCGCTGCTGCACGCCGTAGCCGTCGCCGCAACACACAGTTCAAACAACCCCCCTCTCCCCGTTCGTACCTCAAGCATGGTGGGCGACGACAGCCTCTTCTTGATAGCGCTCTTGAGCTCGATGGATCTGCCCGACACCTTGTCTCCCAGGCGGCCGAGCTCGATCTCCATCTCGCTCACGTGCTGCATGGCCTCTCGAAGGCGCCGGATGTCGTCGACGGCGGCGATGGCCTCTGGCCGGTGGTGCGCCCTGTGCAACCAAACCGCCACCACAACCGTATGGGCAGCCGGGAAAAAAATAGTGCGTGTCTCGTGAGTGAATTCACACACTCGGAAGAGGAGACAAAAAAAAATGAAAGGCACAGCTCTGCCCCCTTGAGCCCACTCCGGCACATCACTTGTTACTCCATAATTTGTTCACCTTGCACCTCGGCGGAAATTTCGAATTTTCAGAAAGTGCTTCAATGCTCTTGACCACCGCCGCGCCTTGGACCTTGCGAATGCGCTAGGGCTTCCAGTTCCCCCCAGGCCAACCCCAATCAGACATGCTCTACGACGTTTTGCCTGCCACGCTACGAACGGCACCCCCGGGGGGAGAACCTTGAATAGAGAGGGGTTGCTCGGGAAGCAGCGTTGCCCACAACTGAGTTGTTGTCTCGTCGTTCTTGCGGAAAAACAGCTTCTAGGCAAAAGTGGTGCGCTCGGTCGGTGGTGTATTGTAAACAGGGCGGCCGGAGATGTTTGGACATGAAGACACACAACATGGATCGTTGCTGAAGTGCGGCAAGCAGTTATATAGGAGGCGTCTTACGCCGTAACCCTTCCACAGTCAGCAGGTCTTCATGACGAAACGACTCTGAAGTGTATCGATGCTGAACCTTCAGATCTACTTAACCTTTTGCTGCGCGCAGGAGGCACTTTGTAAGCGGGTCACTCAACCCACTGCTGGTGTAGTCACTCACTGAGGAGAAGCCTGGGAGCGAGCCCCGCCTGCCCCGTAGAAGCCCCCCTGCACCCCCGCTTGGCCCCCAGAGTACGTCACGTTGTCCGAGAACGCGCGCCTGCTGCTGCTGCTGCTGGCTCCTACCGACCTCGTTGCGGCCGCCGCCCACCCGCGTGTTGCGGCAGCTCGGGCTACTCTTTGCATCATGTTTTCACAGGGTCGTGTTCAGCGCGCCGAGTTGCCTTGGTCTGGCCGGTTAGCGCTGCTGTTCCCCATGACGAACGTTGTTGAGGGCAGCGGAGGAGGGCATTGGATACAAACAAACAAATAGCGCAGCGGGTGCGGGAAGCGGCGCGCGTACACCCGAGGAGACCAAGTTGTACTACAGCCGACCCCGCTTTAAGGACGCTCGCGTTAAGGAAACTCCCCGCTTGAGGAAATTGGTTTAGCTGAGCACCGGGGGCCCGGCAGAATATACGATGATGGGTTACCCCCCTTTTTCTGCCGCATACCCCCCTTTTTTTGTGTCCTGCGGGCCTGCGGGACGCTCTTTGCACGAACCACGCACCACAGTGAGTGCAGAAGTAGCCGGCGGTCTTCTGCTGCAGCTGCAATTGGGTGTTGGCATAGATAGATTCCTCCCATCTACCGGCGGTCCATCTGGTACCGCCAAAAAAAGAGTCGTGCATAACCTCGTCCCTCACCGAGGGCGAGCTTATCTCTCGCTTGGAGGACGTTCGATCCCACAGATAGGGCCCGCAGTTAAGAAAATTCAAAATCGGTTCGAGCCTCACCAATCCCTTCATTTGGGTCGAAGTACCGGCCCAAGTTTTCCATTTCGTCAATGGCATCTCTTCTTCCTTTGGACTGTCGCATCCTCCCGATTCTCTTATTCCTTAGACTACAACAAGTACTTCGTATTTTCTATTTTCTGTCTTTTGATCTCTGAGGACAATCCACATTATCAAGCGCTCAGGAGANGGGGGGGGGGGGGGGGGGGACTCTGCCCCCTACAAAAAAATATGCACTTCTGTTCAGCTTGGGAGGGGGTTGGGAGCACCGCAGATTTCTGTGTCATGGGGGTATCGCACCATCACGTTTTCCATTGGGGCGTTTCTTACGTTGTGGCCGAGATTGAGCCATGTTTCTTACGCCCTTTTTTCTTATTTTTCGTACAAACTTGAGCCTTTTTTCTCAACAGAATGTTTCTGAACTGCGGGCGCTATCTGTATTTGTAGGCGAAGGGAAGGGGTGGCGAGTACCGTGAGACGCAGTACCTTCTTTCGAAGACCGTTCATTCGTTTACTGATGAACCTCAACAGAGCCATAGAGCCAAGCCGCGGGGGGAGGTTCAGGGAACTCTTTGCGATATGTGGAAGGAAAAGCCATCAGGGTAGCTTTTGGTCTCCGCCGGGACAGTGATATGTACTGGTGTTCCTAGGTGCGACGCTGAAATACGCTTGTTTTTTTTTGGTTCACAAGAATGAGATAAATATATGTCTGCTTGGACTTTCCTCCTTCCGCTGCCGGCTAAGCAGTACATTATATAGTTGGCCAAGTACAACCTGGTGTACTGTAGTTGTTTTCCACACGTCCACGACTACTGTACATCTCATTCCAAGTTTTGTAAATATGTTGGACGTTAACAAACGGGTGCCAGTCGTCTCGGCGATGCTGAATTTTCGTACGACCCCCTTCCTCAGCGAAAGACACGTAGTTTGAGGTGTAAAATGCCTCCCTTGGCCCCGGGGATGGTGAGCTAACGTCCCCTGAATTTCAATGACCCAACCCCATTTTTTCAGTAAGAAAATATGTGCGTCCTGTGGTGCAATCGGGCCGCTTTTCTTGGGACTGTGGAATTACCGGGTAACTTCGGGTAAAGTGTGGTATGGAACAGGGTTGGTGTAAATTGAGCGCAGTCAAGAGCACTACTTGGAAAGAGAGTAGGTGGAAGAGAGCGGGAAATGTTTGAAAGAGTACTGAACTATCGGGAAGTTGTGAGGCGGATCGGTGTGTGTGTGTGTTTTCGTCCTATGTATTATGGTGACAGTCCCCCCATTTTTTCGTGGTGAGACGTGTACTACGATTTTCAGCGTATTTTTCGTACAACTACAACCATCAAGGTTCACACAGGAAGGGGTAAACACCAGGGCCTTTTCCTTCTTTTTGTTTCTTTTCATGCCCCACCTTCCTCCTGCGGTGCGTGTTGAATTTTATTTTTATCGCGAGAAGGGTTCAGCCGTCCCTTTCCCTCGTCAACGGTGCCAACGTCGAAGTTTGGTACTCATGAGAGCTTTTTAGCTATATTTCGCTTTCACCCGCATATTTCGTAAATTTTTCACCCCATGGGGATTCGATCTCACGACCTCTGTGACTAGCGGATTGCGAGGATACCACTAGACCACCGGGGCGATATATTCATCGGAGAAAATTTTTGAGAGATTTGACAGGAGGATTGGATTGAAGCTTAGATTCTCGGAATGCAAGTATGGACTGTCAGTAGAGTTGAAGTTGAGAGTAGGATTTTGAGAATTGCATGTGTGTGGACGAAGAGACACCAAGGACAGTCTGATCCACCAGGAGTCTTCCCCCTTGTTGTCCCGGTACGGTCACAACTTCTAATATCACGACACTTTGATCGCAGCTCCACTGAACTTAAACATTACCATGACAAGACCCTTGGCATCAACACAAATACGTACACGGTGGGAAACGCACCCCGATCCCCCGACGGTCCTTAACCCTTATGTGACTACAGCCGCGAATGAGCTCCGTTCCCAGCTCCGATGACTCATTAATGCGACATTATCGAACCGAATTCAGCCCGAATTGAGCTGTGGATACCTGCGTCGACGAGGGCCGGACTCGACGAGTACACCGTTGAAAAGGAACTTAATAACGACGGGGACAGCATCAGTAGCGTACCCTACACAATCGTACCCGCAGAGACCGGGGTGCTGCTGCGCCGCGGTCTTCCTTTCCGCAAGGTTCCTGATCTCGGGTAGGGGCTGCGGCTCTGCTGCCCCGTGTTGACAGTAGCGCTGTCCCACCGCCCGGGCTGCAGCAGCCGTGGCGTCGGAAGTTGGTCTGGCGTGGAGTCATCCCAGACAACACGTGGAGCCGTCTCGGGATGCCATTGGTCTGCTATGTGCTGCCAAAACTGAGCAACTTCCTCTGGGTCCATGATGATGGCAGTGATTGGGATACGTCTGCTGCTGCTGTTGTGCCTAAAGGTAGAGAGGTAGGAGCGGCAAGGAGACTATCGTCCCCGGCCACTTTTCGCTCACAATAGCAAGGGTTTTCGGGACTACAGCTCGGATCACAGCTCCGATCGTCCCCCTCTATCTTTAGTATAGAAACTGATAATTTTGCACGATTTTATTCATTTTGACCCGATATTGCGTTATTTTGCGATTCGTACACATCAGTTGGTGAAGACTTCAGACTTTTCTTCGTTTTGTGCCCACGTTATCGCTGGCGCACAGGAGTAAGGGTCCACCTTGCGATGTCTCTGGAAGGGTTCCCTCTACGTGTGCGCCTCGGCGTCTCTTTTCAACTGAACGTCATAGCACGAGGCCTGCTGCTTCTGCTACTGGTGTGCTGCCGACGGTTGGATGTTTTTTAGGATTTTTTCCCGATGTCACATTCGTTCGTGCGTGGACATGTCTCGTCGCTCCCAACGAAGGAGCACTGAAAGTGGAACGTTAGGAGGTGCCATGCCTCGCGGGCGGGGTGTGCTGCCTCGGCCGCGGGCGGACGGCAGTAATATTACTCGAGCTATGCCATGTGGATACCCATGTTCAGGTCACAGCAGCAGCAGTGCGGGGTGAAGACAATGTGTCTGCCTCTCTCGATCGAGCCCCCCAGTTCACGCCCAGCTCGTACAGCAGTCACCGATGAAAGCCCTGATGTGTGTTGGTCTGCTGTTATATACCAAAGGTTTGTGTGAGCAAGGGAGTGGCGTGTGGATGCGACCATTTGTACTCGAGTGCATGTGGGAGATACCGGTAGGTGTGTAGAGAACGGGAGACGGTGGTTGAAATATGTGTGTTCCACAGCCTTGGCCTTGATGATGTCAGCGGTCTCTTGGCCCAGTTGAGGAAAAAAAGACCCCGGATGATCCAGGGAAAACCCAGTCGCATAAGGGTTAAAGCGGGGTCGACTGTACTGCTGCTGCGCGTCATGCCATCACGAATTCTTCTCTTCCATGTGTACAGCACCTCAAAATTCGACAAAAAAGAGAGGCCAGATTGCAGCAATCGTCTCGTCAATTCCTGACCAGAAACGTAGCCTATGAGATCGTCTCCCATACGCCGCTCGAGGGGCATCGGCAGCACAAGCCAAGATGCCTGCTCCTTCCGAACTTCAATTATTGCAGGCGCAGCAGTAGTGAACTTTCGCGTCGGAACCCGGTCGGGGTGCAAGTTGGAGAATCGGAATCTTTGCCGCTGAAAATCTACAGCACAGTTACCGCAGCACGAACAAATGGCAGCTCACCGGTGTCGATAGTAGAATACGCGAGCAAGTGTGCGCCTGGACAGTGTACCCTAGCTGTGCTACACAGACTGCTGTGGAGCTCTCAGCTGGCTCGCGGCTCGCATAGAGGGCTGGGGGGGGGCTATATTGACTGGGTGGGGTACGATTTATCGGAACCCCCCCAATAACCGGGGGCGCAACCATATTTCAATCCATGGATTACACAAGAGAACCACAGTCCAAACATCCACACAGATCAAAACCCCGTGAAACCGCCCACGGAGCGTCCCCGAAGAGGTTCTCACTCTCGCTCAAATTCAAAATTATCTCAGAGCCTGGATCTAACTCCCGTAGTCTTCGGAAGAGCTCTCGTCTGCAGCAACAGCCCCAACAGGCCATACTGCCATACTGGCACATATCACGCCAAGGTCACCCTTCACACCCGGGATGCCCAGGAGACGCTAGGCCTCAGACGAGCAAGAGGACACGACCACACACACACACAACGCCCCGCACTCAGGGAGTGCTCGTCTCCCCCTGTGTGTCTATCCGCGTGTGGTGGTGGTTGTGCTGCTGGTGTCGTTCGAGTGGTGGTGGTGCTGCTGATGTTGTGCTGTGCTGCTGCTGCAAGCAATTGTTGCTGTAGATTTTGTGAACTGCATACATACAACAGCAGTATTTGGTAGATATAACCTGCTGCACGATGCTGCCGTCCGGGATGTCAGTCATCATGGGGCCGTCAAAATCTGTAGGCATCGTTTAGTTCGCACACCGCAGGCCCGCTCAACAAACTCGAGACGCGGCTCACACGGTTTTCTTCGCAGAGCACACAGGTCGACAAGCACAGATAGACGCAGAAAAAAAAAACAGAACAAACAAAAAACAACAAACAAGAGCGATTTGATGATAGATTGACCCGCACCAAAAAAAGAAAGGACCTGGATATAACCCAAACACGGCAAAAAAGGGGCCGGACGAAGAAAGAAAGAAAAGAAAGGAAAGTGGAACAAAAGAAATAAAAACAGGACAGGAACCAGAGGGTCCCATCGAACGCTACACCGCAACAACCAAATAGACAAACACCAAAACGACAACATCACAGACGGCGATCGGCGCAAAAACGCGGAAGCGAAAAATAAACAACACACCGAGCCTTGACCTGCCGCCGGGAGGACAAAACATCGTTCAGGCATATGCCCCGGTGACGTCGTAAACCTAAGGCCGCGTACCGCTACTCACGAACCCCGAGTATGCAACACCGAAACTAGAGTTGGGACCCAGAAGTCGCGGCGCTCTTGATACCCCCTCTTGTGTATCTTTCTGCAGCGCCAGGTCGTCTTTTATTGCTTGTCCTAGCGGGCAGGCGAAGAGTCCCAGGGTTGGCCATGAAGAGAGCCGCCCCCCGCCCTCCCGTCGTTGTTGTTCGTACCCGCCCTGCTTGCATATTGACCATCGTCAGAAATTGGTCCACGAGGGCTATGGCGACTGTCGGTGAAAAGCGATCAGACAAAATACTCGCGGCTTGCCCGAGCTTCTTCGTTACGTCGGCGTACAACACTTGTCTATCCTGGTCCGTGGGCCCCTTCTCCTTCAAGTCCAACAGGACCGTCTGCACCGTCTGGCTGCTCCCAACGAAAGACTTCCACCTCCCGCTGCATCCCCCCACCCCCCTCCCTCTCCCTCTCCCGCCGCCCCGTCCACTTCTCGCGCAGCGTGGCGGTTGGATACCACCCATCGAGGGCGGGCGACATCCGGCCAGTCCTGCTGCGGTGTTCCCCTCGCCTTTTCCGTCAGCCAGTGCTCGTGCAGGAGGCCTACGTGGAATCTGAATCGGGGGCTGTGCATCATCGCCGCCCACACGTGGCGACAAAATAGCCCGAGAGTTTGGAGTGTGCGGCACTGGCAGAGATTGCTACCGTCGGAAAAGAGCAAGATGAGGTAGTCGAAGGCTTTGCCATCACGCTGCTCGTGAATCCTGAAGACGTAGATGACGCCGCAAAGCTTGCCCTCGATGTACTCGAACGTGCGCCCCAAAGCTGCGGCGCGTTCTGGTCCATCCGCCTCCCCACCACCCATCTGGCAAAACATGATGGCCGCGGTCATCTCTTGCTCCATGAACCGCCGCGGCCAGCCCGCGATGGAGAACTCGCAGGACTCGAGCACACTTTTTTTGAAAGCGGTCGCTGGTGGAGCCACCATCCGATTAGGCGGCAGATGGTCGATGGCGTCACGCAGCATGGGGGCATCCTTCTGGGAACGGATGATGCCCGAAAAGTACGTCGCCACGTCCAAAAGCGAGGAGCGCGAGTTGCACTTATCCTTGATGAGGGCGTTTTGGCCTGTTGTGTGTCCGGCGGACAAACACGCAAGAAGCGACACACAAACCAAACCGTGGCTTAGTGATTGGTGTCATCAGACATCGTCGAAGTCGCAGGACGCCGAACGACTGAAAGAGAAGCCTATGACTTGACGCACCCATCGCCACAGATGTATGTACACGTGAGCCGGACGATCGCAGTGCACCGACCAAGTACATCAATCCCGAACAACAGGGGGCGGACAATAGCCTCATGTTTCGAAGACGTAAACATCAGCGGCATGTAGGGAGTTGTTTACTGGTCATGCACTGACGGCGTACGATAAATTCGTCAAGATGCACTCACCAATGGCATAGTTAATAGGGGGCAAGGAAGATAGCCGCCCCCAACCCCTGCAGACGTTGAAAAACTCCCAAAAACAGCGACAACGCTGCATGCGCTGTCGTTCTCGAACAAAACGCTCATGGCAGATGACGCATAAACGCACCTTCAACACTTGATGTCGTCCACAAACCCACGGAGAACACCAGGGGCGACACATATTCCACCCACCGTGCGCGGTCGTCATATACCACTCGCATGTACTTCTCCGCCTTCGGGTGCTTTTCGATGAGGGCGTTGAACTTCCGTTCTTTGCCAATGACAGCTGCTGACGCACACACCTGAACTCGTCCATGAAAGGCTGCGGAAAACACAAACGACGTAGGCCGGGTGGGTGTTGCGTGAGTTGGGACCTCGGCGATGAGCTACCGGTCTGTACGATTGACTGCCCCCAACAACCCCCGTACATTTCGTTAGCGCTAAGGCGAGACGAGGAGAGGGTTGAAAAAACTCAGCGACATATCATTGGTGAAAACAACCTGCTGCTGCTGCTCCTGCTGCTGCTGCTGCCGCTTTTCCTGTGTGCACTGGACGTCGTGAGGTATGTTTCCGTCGAAGCCGAGGTCGTCTCCGCATCACGGTCTACGCAGATACGCTGGATATCACCCTTCCGAGTAGACGACAACGCCACTCATCCATGACAACGCACCAACTTGCACGGGGGATTCAAGCGGGAGTGGGGGAGGGGGAGCGTACGTCGCGCGACCAGGACAATACGAGAGGCCAGACTAACCACGCCAACACACACAGTAGAGCGCACCTTCATCTCCCCACCAAGGACTTTAGCGAGGGCCTTGATGATGTTCTGGTTGAGGTGCCATAAACAGCGCCTCGCCAGCGCGTCCGGGAACACCTCTCGCACCGCCGCCGTCATCGCCGCATCCGCGTCCTGGATGAAGATATCCGGCTGCTTCCCCCCGCGAGACTCCAACGCACTCTTCAACATCCACAGGAAAGTGTCCGTTGTGGTGTCCGCCGTTATGCTTTGGCCGACGATCCGCGTCCGATACTCTGAATCGATGACAGCGAGCACACCGAGGGGCATCCGGTATCTGTTCTTGACGGCGGTGTCGTCGTAGAGCGCAACGTGACCGTACCGATTCCAAAGCACCACCTGCGTATTCGGAGCATGACGTCGAAGGGGGTCGAGAGCACTAAATTGTGGGTATGACGTGTGTTGGACGCGTCACAAAGCACCCCACCCTTGCCTACGGCCTGCTTTCGGTCAGACGTCCTACATTTGCGGACGGCCAAGCTGTACGTGCGAGATGCTAAAATGAAAGCAAACCTTCCGGCTGGGGAATATTCGTATGGGGCACAACGACCGGCGACCTACCTGCTCTCTCGTTTGCCACCAGATATGCGTCAGGCGGCCGCTGTCATCCATCTTGATCTCGCACAGTCCGCCGTCGGCCGTCGCGGCCATGACCTGAAATTGCAACATGTTAAGGGCCCGGAAACATCGAGGGCATCAGCGCAAATCCACGACGACGGCACGGCACACATTTTTTACCGCCAACATTTCTTGGTTTGGTGTCATGGGGCATATATTCTCCCGGTTTTCACCTGCGATCGTGTGTGTCTCGCGCCCGGTTACCACCTTGAGCAAAACCCAACATCCCACACACAAACAAGCGAGGCAACACTCTCAACGGACACATGGACACACCTCTTCGTACGCATCGGCGGCATCTCTCGGCTTCTCCGCCCCGTGCACAGTGGCAGCCGCGTTCTGCACCGCGCGCTTGTTGATGTCGATGTCGCTGTCCTCGTGCAACGCCTTCATTGCTTTTGTCACCTCTTTTGGCTATATCCCGTGACCTGCACCGTATGGGAGAGCCGAGAGCACAAAAATAAGTGGCGTGTCACCGACAAACAGGGTATCAAGGTGGAGGCGACAGCAGCAGTACCACGCTTCAAGGGCCGTTCGTCATGCGGCATCATGACTACCAACCATGACCAACCGTGGGATACGACGGGAGCTACTGTAGACCTACTCCAATGCGTTCAATCTTCTCACTTAACATCTGCTTCACTTGTCCCAGCTGCTCCTCCGTTCGATTTGATGCGAGGCGAAGCTTGACGTCGATGGCCTTTCGGTTGACGCTGTGATTGTGCGTGAGCTTCATGTTGCTAATCCTGGGCCACCTGTGGGACTTCGCGTGCCGGACGCTAA
>CACKRE030001419.1:3094-15397 GCA_902602495.3 Ectocarpus sp. CCAP 1310/34 | reverse complement strand
GATCCCTTTTGGCAGCATGCACATGATCTCCGTCTTTGGCTCCGACACCATCAGTCCGAACAGGCCGGCCACGCGCACGATGACCGACATCATCTTCTCGAGACTCTCCGGCGAGCGCGAGACGATGGCCGCGTCGTCAGCGTAAAGCATGGCCCACAAGGCCTCCGCGTCCGTCACCACCGTCGTCTTCTTCCCCGCCGACCTGCCCTTCTTGCCCGTGTACTCCACTTGTGCCCCGATCTTGACCATGTCCGCCGTCACCTTGGGGTCCTTGTCGAACTCGGCCACGGCAACCATGAGCATCGCGGCAAAGAACAAGTTGAACAGCAGCGGGGCCAGGTTGCATCCCTGTCGGAGGCCTTGGCCCACGTCGAACCATTCTTGGTGGAAGTGAGTGGCGGTTAGCAAGGAAATGAAGGCACTCTACTACATGGCATCTCTCATGGGACGTCGTCGACCCTGTGTAACGACTCTGTCGCCTGTATTCGTTTCACATGAACGCACGCATGCATGATGAACGAACATGACGCGTCATATGGCCTGCTTATTGATAGTATCAATGGCTGCGTCAACTTGACTTCCGTGGCAAATAATCTCTGCAGATCGATATTCCCACAACACTAGACTATACATGAACGAACAGAACACGACATAACGGACAGCGTTGCCGACACGATCGTAATCACACGCCGCTTGCTTTGGGCAGGCATGCGATTCGATGCGATTCGGACACAATCGTCCCACCACATGCTCCTTTATGTTGTTTACCACACAACATGCGTGTGTGTGTGTATGGTATGCAAAAACACGGCATAGACTAGTCTATGGTACGCAGTGTCTTGTTGTCGAAGTGGCAACTCACTGCTAAGCAGTAGTATCTCATTATATTCGATCTCTCGATTGGTAAGAAGGGACACTTGTTTTTAGAGTGCCCCGAAATAAGGGTACCCCTCGTACACTCTCTTGTTATACCGATATTTGCATAATTTTTAGGGGGCCCCGATGTAAGAGGGTCAAGGGCCATTTGTCACACCGCCGCCCTCACAGCCAGCAGCAGGGCGTTTTTTTCCTTGGAAGTGTGGGGGAGGTCCTGGGACCCAAAGACGCTGATTGGTCAGCAGTAAAAAACACGTTTGGAATTTTCTCTGCCCCCGGGAGAAGTGGGACTTCGACATTGATTGGGTGGTGAGTGAAGCACTGAACAATTGCAAATTGAGTTGTCGTTATTTTGCTGAATCGAAGAACCCGAGTTGAACTGCGCCCCTTTTGCACCCGCCCATGATGATGGCGTGTTTTGACTTCAGAAGTTGCAGCTACATTGACCCAAATTGGATGGACCTAATCCGCTCTGTCACGTGTTTGATCAATAAACTACGGACAGACGACGGTAGGTACTGGGTTTTTTAATGTCAAGACAACACACCGCCTGGTACGTTTGTTTTTTCGGTTGTTGGTGAAGAAAACCCAAGACACCGTTCAGGGTAAAGACGGCAACGCATCCCTCCTCGACGGCCTGCGGCGAACTGCTGCCGATGAGTTCACGGCCATTTACTAGAACCGCAGGAGGGGGGTCCACCCCCCCCTCCTATGTGACCCCGGTTGGGTCGTCTAGCCAGTAGAAGTGGAGGATAGGGGCCAGAGGGGCAGACGGCAGAGTCCAATGATGGGAGAGAAACAAACAAACAAACAAAAAACTACGCATGCCAAGGAACCTAAGCCCCGTTTGTAACCCCCCTCCACTCTGCATGCGACGAGGAGAGGAAGGCTCGTAATAGCTCCTGACGTCTGTAACTTTTAGTCGCAGATCATGATCATGAAAATCGTAAGCGTACGTGTTATGAGGTCGGGGTGGGGTGTCGGGGTGGTACAAGTTGAGCGTGCGGCTCTCTTTTCTGACTTCTCCGCCGCAAGTTTTCATAACGTGAATAGCAGTTGCACAACAAGAAGTGTGACAAGAGGATCACACTCTAAGCACCAGACGCATGAGCGTTGCGCGTGTCATTGTGCCTAGATACATGGAACAAGGCAGGAGATGGATAGTCTAGATAGTCTAGTCTATCTAATTTTTTTTGTGTCAGCATGCAGGAACTCACACGGGTGTTACCTCTTATCACACGCCGTCTCAACACACTCCATCTGCATTCTATGCACATTAATCCAACGAGGCTAAATGTGTACCCCAAGTACCTCAAGACACACCAGCTTGTACTTGATACGATGTACGATCATCTCGAATCGGCCACATTTAACCAGGAGTTTCTTTTAGCCAATTCCCCCCCTCCTCCAACGCTGCACCATTGCACCAACGCCTCACTAGTGATGACGTACCATTACAATGTATCGCTGGTTGGTGGCCATGTTTGCGTGTTTGCTTGTCGTTATTGGTCTCTCCACCGTGTCCCTTTTTCTGTCTCTTGTTTCTGGTCCCTTTTTGTCCTAGCTCTTTTTATTTCATTTTCTCCTTCCTTACTGTTTCCTTTTATCTCGCGTACGAATGCGTGAAAATAATAATAATTTGTCTTGGAGTTTGTCTAGCCGAACTAAATTTGGCGCTGCTGAGGACACTAATCCCTGTCAGAGACAGAGGCCGGTGCTCTGGCAGTATTCTCCCACTGCCAAGGGTGGCTATTTCCTTTCGTGAGATGTAACGAGGAGAGAGGGAGAGAACGAGTGACCAGAGGGTCGAGAGGGGCGAGCCGGAGGCTCCCCCATCTCTTCCCTCGGCAAGCGGCCATGGGACTTCGGAAGAGACAAATCTCCTCGGTGCTTTACCTGCCACTTCTCCCGATGGCAAGTTACCCCGAGGAATCATATCTTCCTATACTACTTCGTATGTGCACAAATGGTTGGTTATGTATTCCGACAGGTGTCCTCCACATCACTCCCCCCTCTATGCGCCACAAGTCCATCTGTGCTAAAGATGTGCTTTTGGCGTTCAGAGACATGAGTGGCTCATGGAGACGCATGTGATATTCCGTGACGACATTGAACTAGTCTTATGTCATGATAATGAAAATCATCGCGTGCGTGTTGTGAGGTTGGGGTGGTACTGGCTGGATCTACAACTACTCACGGGATGGTCCACTGAGCGTGCGACTCTTTTTTTCTTTCATTGTCCCGCAGACGCTGCTCATTTTTTCATCAGGTCAACAGCAGAGGCACGAAAAGTGTCACAAGAGGATCACTCTAGTCTAGGCATCTAGGTACGGGACGCAGGAGGGTTGCACCTGTAGTACGTCAAACGTGCGTGAAACACTCCACAACATTCCACAACACCGAAAGGGATAGTAGTCTAGAAAATATTTTTGTCAGGAAGCAAGATCTCACACGATGCTACCTCTGGTCACACACCGTCTTCACGCACTCCTCCTGCATCTAGTCTATGTACATGAATCTATCGAGGCTAAATGTGTACCCCAAGTACCTCTCTTGTACTTGATACGATGTACGAACATGCCGAATCAGCCACAATTAACCAGGAACGCCCAATTCATGGCCAATGACCTGTACAACAGCAATCTCCTCCCGAAACACCTTGCCCACGCTGCCGTTTTAGGAGCGGGGTGCGCGTCACGCCACCTCAACAAGGTCCAGTCGATGGCCTCCTGTCGCGGTCGCACGCTACCCCAAAAACAACCACACTTCACCCCAAGTGCCAGCGGGTGATCCCTTGGGAGCCAACCGCCAGAGTGCTAGCCTGGAAAATACCAACAGCTGTACCGCCTTTTTCACCCCAAAAATTAGCTTCCCTTGATTTCAAAACACATCGGCGCACGCGCCCACTGTGCTACATTTTCTCTAATGAAAGCCGCATCAAAAGAGGTTCAGGCGCTCCGGACCTGCCTCTATCGAGACGAGCTATCGCCAAACCGGCATCATCATCAAGCACGAATCAACCAAGTCTACGAGATTCGAGGTAGTCCCGGTGTCTGCTGCTCGCCCGCTCGCCATGCACAATCGACGAGGTGCTTGCTTGCTGGGCGCGAACGCCTGTTGAGTTGAGACCGCACACACACACATACACACACAAAAAAAAAAAGAGAAAAACAGACGGCAATTCGGGGACAAGGGATGTTGAGTTCCAAGTCGAATGACTAGTATCGCGGTCGGTAACTACGGAAAGAATCTGAGAGCACGCTTCATTCGGTGTTTATGTTGTACAAGCCAACGTGGCGGCGAGATACCAAAAAACTAATATCGGATACAGGCCAACTACTGTGAAGGGATACTACTATTTCCCCACGGGGTTGCGCTACAGAGGGCCGCTGTACATGTATGGTTCAAAATTTCTCGATAACGTATTCCAAGTTCTTCAGAGAGGGTGCAACCCGTACACCCGAGGCGGCCACAGCGGCCGGCAACGGAAGCAATTGCATACACCGAAAAGCACAAAAGGGGGCCGGAACGGAACAAGAACAGGTAGCGGGATGCGGAAACAAAAGCAGTTGACATATCCACGCCTACACTAGGGAACTCACGTCTGCCTGCGTCTTCATTTCCGGAGGCCTCTTAGTGCTGGGCCTGCGCGACAGCGAACGCGACATCGCAGTCGGGATCGGTTGGGTTACGGTGGATAGCGCGATTAGGCGAGGCATAAGGAATCACTGGAACGACGTACCAAAAAAGACCGCAGAGGGCGGCGAGCCTAGATCAGGTATCCACCTGGTGAATCGGTGTGACCGATCAGCTCGGAACCATCATGGAACAAAAAAAGAAACAAATACTTGGGACGGTGTGTGACAAGAAAACAACGACGTAGAGATGGATTCGTTGTGCATACCGAGAAAAAAATCTAGCAACACAAGAGCACAAGAGTCGCTGAATGCTACTCGGGGAAACGTCGACAACGGGTTGGTCATCACAACGCAATAAAACGCTTGCTCAGTCTATCCAATACTCAATTTATTGTCGGGAGGAGCCGCACTTCTGATAATCGTTACAATACAGAAAACAACAAAACCAATCGACCACGCCACGAAATCCCGTTCTCTCGCGAAAAACACATGCAAGAAAACCAACGGAAAGCAGTAGTACGACTACTCAAAACCTCATTCCGCCACGGCCCCTGCAAATACTCACAGGCTTGAGGCCAGGGGGCGCCTTGGGCATCGCGGAGGAGTGGTGCTCGACCATGACCCACTTGCCGTTCTCCCTTCGGTAGGCAAACGTGAAGCGCGCCCGCGTCTCGGTCATTGCCCCGTCAGCTCCCGCCCAGGCGAACGTGTAGGCGCCCGCGTGGATGGCGAAGTCTCCGTGGATGCGCGGGGGCGCCGGGTCGTATGCCACCATGGAGAGCTTGGGCATGCGGGCAAAGAAGTCCTTGTGTGGAGGGAAAACAAAGGCCAGACGTGCGTAGTCGAGCGTGTGCTTCATAATGTTGTGCGGGTGTTTCAAGCTTGGGTATTTCGGCTGGCCCTTGGAACTGAGCATCATGATGTAGATTGCTGGGCTTGTGCCAGCAGCGACGATGCAGGTAGCCACTCACTTTGAAAAATGAAGGGATTGCAGCTCGCTCTACAAATGGCACGTCCATTATTCTACTAAAACACGCATCACTGGAGTCATAGAAAAACACCACGCCACGATGCTCATGTGTCGAGGACAACAACAGACCATGCAACACGCAGGTAGATGGTGATAGCCACCATGCTACATGTACAAAGGACAACACGAACGCCACACACACATTCCGCGCGCGATGGTTGTTGCTACTGCTGCCCAACACAATGAATTTCAATCCAGAATAAGAACTTACAAAGTAGTCGTAGACGTGCTCGGGCGTGTTGCGGACCTGCTCCGACACCGTTCCCCAGAACAGCGCGTCGTCAGCGTAGATGGCGGCAGTCTTCTTGGGAGCGTCCTCGGTGTTGGAGGTCACGGTGTCCCGCCAGTTCCTAGTCGCGGCGTCGACGGCCTTTTGGTCTGTTCACCCGACACGACAACAACACCAAATGTATAGATACAGGGGCATGTGAGCTGAACGTTCACCCCTGATCACCCAAGAGAAGACAAAATAGTACAACGGGAGAGAGATGGATGCTTTTGATACGAACGTCCACATCAGATCACCCGACACGGAAGAAGGAAATGGGGCGCACCAACACACCTGGGTTGCATTTCTCATCTGTGCAGAAGAAAACACGCACAAGATGATCGCAACGTAGTTGAAACGGTCGAAGCGACTCCCTCCGCTTGTAGGGAGTTGCCGAATGGAACACGTTGATGACAAGGAAGTAAAAACAAGCAACACACGTGAGCCGGCGAACACTAAGCAGCAAACGACGCCTGCGGCGAGAAGACGCCATTTTTATAGCACCTGCAGCATGCAACAGCAAATGAGGCAGCAGCGAAGGCTGCCGGTTGACTCACCAGAGGTGTAGTTGGCCGCGTAGTCGGCCTGAACAGGTCCACGCGAAGTCCGGTGATAGCGAGCGCGTCGGGCAGGACGTTTCACCACGCGTCAGGGAGAAAGGGCGAGCGGATTGGGGCGTGGTTAATGTACCGTGTTGCCGCACTCGCACGGCTAGATCGCACTGCGAAGCAGCGCGCATAATTCCCCAGTTATTTAAAGGTTTCATAGTGACCCAGAAACCTTTAAATAGAGTTTTGAGTTGGGGAACGATCAGGGAGGAGACAATTCTGGATGTACAGATGCATGGTGGATGACTTCGCGGCCGTACGCGTGCGACAAAGCGGTACAGCACCTACCTGCGCCCGCTTATAGTATTGAGAAAAGTGCAAGGCACTGCCGTTTGGAAGCGCGCACACCATGATGCAACACGAAACGCCCCGAACAAAACAAGACTGTAACGGCGCCAAGAGGCCCGAGCTCCCATCAACGTTCATGTATGTGCTAATTTAGATGTTTTGAGTGGCGAATCGAGAGGTGCGGTGAAAGCGATCCTAGCAGACTAGAGGGTTGCGCGGGGAATATTGGAAAACATTGCAAAGCACTTGGGGCGTGTGCTTGTCCTTGAGTAGCGTTCAAGAAAGTACTGTGCGCCTCGATCCATCAATTTTCGCCCACCTAACATAGGTCCCTTCGAAAATATGCCGCATGGTGGTGCACGAGTCTGAAATATCCCGCAAGGGAAAAAAAACACGCACACGTCTTCATGCGCACGAGGCAGAACAATCATGCACACAGAACAGATAAGAGCGCTTCCAGACACGCCGCCAGAGTTGGCACACATCACCTCACCTGTCCAGACATCTGCCTAACCGGGAGCTTTACAGCGGTAAGCCTGGTCGCCGCCTGGGTGACGGTGAGGCCAGACCTCGTCGACAGCAGAGCGTTCATCGAGCCGCCGGCCCGGACGCTGCTCTGGATGCTGGACTCGCTCTTGCTGACGACCCTTGCCAGCCTGGACGCAGTCCTTCCCGCGGGCATCTTTCCAAAGTTCATCATGATGCTTTTTGGTCGGACAGTGGAAGGTTGGCGGAGTCGTGTTGCTGACAGAGGTCGGTGTGCGTGTAAGTTGTGAGCAGGAAGGGGCTGGGGGAAACGAAGGCACACGGATTAATCTAATTACGCCGCATTATTTTTTTTCTTTTGTTCTCGACACAACGAATCCATCTCTAGTCTCGAGACTAGTCTATGTTGCACACATGTTTAATAAGTTAGATTGGCAACGAATCCCTAGCTTCAGCAATTGCTGTGATGCCTGTGTTGATTTTCATTCTTTTTGATATAGCACAACGAATCCATCTCTATCTATAGAATAGAGTCTAAGATAGAGTCACAATGAATCCGTAGCGGCAGGACGGCTCCAGCGATTTCATGTTTTTTTCAGTATCACGGCCGCCGTCGGATAACAAGTACAGTCAGCCGTTGTTGTACAAGTAGTCTACACAGGAGGGTGATGTGGACAAAGCCCCTCGACCCCCTCTAATATCGGTATAGCAAGCGAGTGTCACCCGATCTAGTAAGATGGTGTGCCCCCTTATATCGGGCTACAGCAAGTAAGTACTATCATCGGAGGGTAGCCGCGTCCAAACGGGAGATAGATCGGAAATAAATATGTATCACGAAGAGAGGCACTTTGACTACAAAACTCATAGCTTTACTATCCTGTTTTTTCATGAATCTATCATTTGTATGTGAAACGAGAGGAATGAGAGATTGTTCTAGCTTATAAGCAGTTTTGACGGTGTGTGTATGGGTAGGGGGAGTACTCCCTGTGTCCGTGTTGTTCCCAGATAGATGTCGCGTCAAGTGGCAGCATGTGTCATGGACAGATAGACGTCGAAGGGCGGCGACAGGTGAACGGCAGCAAGTATGTTGTGCATGGTGGCATGTTGGGTTTGTACAAAGACGCAGTCCATCTTCGACCTCACACGAAGGAGTTCGTTCGTACCTGTTGGAGTTTTGGAGGGCCCAAGTCAGTCTCAAGCAGCAGTAGGAAGGAGCGAACAGGTGCAGTGCTTCTCTACAGCTTTAGAATCCGTCCTCCTCAAATCATAACGGAGATGATTACGTATCGCACAACGGCTGGATCCGAATTGCCGGCTAGCTCCGAAAACCAGGAGAGGTGGGGGAGTAGCTCAGACGAATGACTGCGTTTGCGCTCCTTTCAAGGGTAGAATTCTGGTTCAGCGGAATTTGGCGGTATTTCGGCATTTCCAGTATTTGCCATTGTCACGTGGATGCATGGGAATTTGGCGAGGAAGTCGGTCATAAGTTTATCACTCTAGACTACATACTTTTGCTTTTACCCGTAATTACCGGGTACTTCCACAGTCTCAAGAAAAGCGGCCCGATTGCACCACATCTCTCTCGCCCCGGGTCTATGGTTTATGACTATGACAATCAAGCATATACCATAGGTCTGACGCACCAGGAGTCTTCTCCCTTGCTGTCTTCTTGGTACGGTCAGAACTCCTAGACTAATACACGACACTTTGATCGCAGCTGTACTGGACTTAAACATTACCACGACAAGGCCCTTGGCATCAACACAAAAACGTACGCGGAGGGAAACGCACCCCAATCCCCCGATAGAGAGCTGCAAAGTTTTCAATAGTTCTAGGCGTTTGTTCCATCAGGGAAGAGGGGATTTATAAAATAAAAAAAACTCTGCCTGCCGACCGCTCGCATAGACATCGGTCGCCCCGGTGGTCTAGTGGAATCCTCGTAATAATCCGCTAGTCGCAGAGGTCGTGAGTTCGAATCCCCATGGGGTGAAAAAAATACGAAATGTGCCGGTGCAAGCGAAATATAGCTGACAAGCTCTCGTGAGTACCAAAATTCGACGTTAGCACCGTTGACGAGGGAAAGGGACGGTTGAACCCTTCTCGCGAGAAAAAAAAAATTCAACACGCACCGCAGGAGGAAGGTGGGACACGAAAAGAAATAAAAAAGAAGAAAAAAGGCCTGGTGTTTATCCCCTCCTGTGTGACCCTGGATAGTTGTAGTTGTACGAATAAATACACTGAAAAGTGTAGTACTCTTCACACGCTGAAAAGTGTATAGAACACGTCTCACCACGACAAATGGGGGGATGTCGCCATAGTAAACAGGACGAAAACACACAACACACACCCATTCCAACCGCTACCCTGCCCTTCCTACCCATACAGTCTTTCCCCTTGAGGATCCTCGAGGATCGCCGAGGTATGTCCCTTTCCTTGACTGTCCTTGGCTGTCCTTGTGGTGCTTGCCGCTCGCCTCGCCTCGTCTCGCCTGCTTCTACCGTGCCCTCCTGTATTTTTGAAATTGGCGTAACCTGCATTCGCGTTGACCACGGACGTTGGACAGGCCTACTACGCAGGAAACTATCCAGAAGCTAACCTTTGTCGGTTCTGTGTACATGTTCTTTGCCGATCCTGAGATCATGCGCTAACCTTTGCCGATCCTAACTTGGATAGAACTTCTTTCGGGGTTGTATGATAGACGTGAGGTTTTATGAGGATCCACTGGATTTAGCAGCCATTCAGGTCATTCACACCGCGGGGCCCGAAGTATCCGTCCCTTTATCCGTCGAAGAGCGCTCCATTAACAACATTGTTGTACAAATTGAAGAGGTAGCTGGTGCTACGCAGTACCAAATGACATACGAGGGACCGACGGGGGGTGAAGTTGTGGCGTTTTCAGGGACTAGCGATGTGAGTTACATAGTTGGGGTGGGAGCCTGATACTCAGTACATGGTCAAGCTGTACGCGGACACGGGTGCAGGGTAAGTACAGGAAGAGGTGACCACGACGACGCTCCCCAACACAGCGGCCAATTACGACACAACTGATTTCCAAAACAACGGCGTTACCGACTTGACCTCCCTGTCCGATGCTTTGAACATCGCGGGGGTGATTACCGGATTATTCAGCACCGGGGATCTAGAAAGTGTATCGGTGGCAAACGAAAGTATCGAAAGTATCACCACGAGAAACGTCGACCTGGGCGAAACCGTGAGTATTACCGGAACAAACGGACTTCTCTTACCTTTCCAAGATACCGCGGGGGCGCGTCAGACCATAAGCGTGACACTGGCAGACGAGGTTACAACGGTACCAAGCGTCTACGACGAAGTGGGGAAGACCATCACCTTAAATTCCGCTACTCACTCCACAGGGGATACATTCCTGCTGGACGGAAAAATCTTCGAGGTATTCGACTACTCTGGGTTGACTGTGTTGAGTGTGCAAGAACTACTACCGAGCACTGTTGATCCTCGCACGATCAATATGCCTGTCGTGCTCAGCCAATATCCCGGAGCCACAGCGTATACAATCACTTTCGAGGGTCCCACAGGGCGAGAGGTCACAGTGGTGTCCGGGACAGTACAACAGAGTCAGAACCAGAAACTTCGTATACTATCAAACTGTACGCAGACGCCGGATCTGGGTACGTCTTGATCGAAGAACTGACCACGACTACACTTGAAAACGTTGCTTCCAACTACGACATCACAGATTTTCAAGACAGCTCTGGTGAAACTGATTTGAGGTCACTGGATGTAACAACTATTGCTATCATGACCTCAATCCTACCAGAACTAGTCAACACAGGGGACATTGTTACCGTCACTTCACCAGACGAGACCGCACTCTCCACTTCGTTCTTCGCCCAAGGAGGAACCCTTAGTATTGTTAGTATTGACGGCATTCGCTTATCGTTTAACCAATCGTCCGGTGCAGGTCAAACCGTGAGCTTGACGTAGTACGATAGTACTGCTGTTCCTATCACGAATGACGAAGTGACCGATACTGTTACAGTGGACTCCGTAACCCACGCATCAGGGGATACTTTCTTGTTAGATGATGGCAACAAGTTGCAGGTGTTTGACTCTTACGACTTGACCGCTGTGAGCGTTTCCGTAGCCCCGATGCTTGTTCAGCCTTACTCGATTAACATTCAAGTTGTAATTACCAAAGTACCAGGTAGTACTTACAAGTTTCGTACGTTGGTCCGAGTGGAAGAGAAACCTTGTCCGGTGTTACTGCCACCCTGGAACATAACATTGTCGGTCTTGCAGCCGACACGGAGTACACCATCAAGCTGTAAGCCGATAACGGGTCCGGGTATGTGTTGACAGAAGAATTGACGACAAGGACACTGACTAACGTAGTTTCCAACCACGACACGTCACATTTGATACAAGACGGTATTATCAATCTCAGCCCTCTTCCCAAAGACACCGTATCAAATATCGCCGACGTAATGAACGAGCTTTTCAAAACGGGTGACATCGTAAAGTCGCGGTGCAGCGCGACGAAGAACTTCAAACGTCTTTCATCAAACTAGGCGATACGCTGGAAATCACTGAGGATGTAGAGGGGGTGATGCTTCCATTCGTGTCGTCTACCGGTGCAGGTCAGAACGTTAGCTTCGTTCTTTCTAATGCATCCACGACGGTAACGATTGGTTATGACGACACCGTGAACAGTATTACTGTAAACGGTGTCGTGTACTATTCTGGCGACAGCTTTATCCTACATCTCCTCGAAAGCCCTGGCTGCTGAAGCCGAAGGTACAGTGTTCGGAGTAGATGGGCACCCCAGCCCGCGTGATGATCTTGTGCGTCGTAGAGGAATGATCCTGGCCTGAGTTCAGATAGAAGCACCGCTCCCCCTTGCTGGGCATCTCGGACGAGCGGTGACGGTGACGGAAGCCGGGCATCATGAACGGCAGCAGCACTCGGATCCTCCTCCTGCCGTGCAGCTCAACTTCCGGGCACCGCTTGTCTTCCTTGCTCACCTCCGCTGCGATGTTCAGAGAGTCGTTCATCCACGCGAAGGCCTCGGGCCAGATGGCCCGGAGGGACAGCGCCTTGGTCGGGAACGTATCTGCGGGGAAAAGCTTCGGG
>CACKRE030001418.1:7120-20143 GCA_902602495.3 Ectocarpus sp. CCAP 1310/34 | reverse complement strand
TCATGGGCCACCCGCTCTAAACTCCAAGCACATAGAACTGGGTCACCCGAATTATCGATCAAAGGTTGCCTGTGGATTCCTGCAACCCAGCCTTCAATTGTCAAAAAGCAACAACACAGCCCCCCACTCAACCACCTCCGAGCCTCTGTTTTTGACCATCCTCAGAGCCTCTGCTCCATTGGTTGCCTGCTCCATTGGTTGCCCACTCCAGTCCTCTTCTGCTCCCTTGTATACTACTCTCCTCGCCACCGCCATCGCGTGATAATCCAATTCTAACAACGACGTCCGACGGGGGGGGCGGGATCGAGAGACAGATAGATTGCGCCGTAAGAGATGGTTAGTCACGTGTAGCGAGAAATCACTCTCAACAACATATTCGCCTGATTGAGAGCGAAGTATCTGATTGAGAGCGAGAGCCAAAAAAATTGAAATTTCGGGTCCAGACGCCTCTTGCCATTTCTTGGCAAGTAGGGGACGGGCTATTCCAAGAAGCGGTGCAAATTGAAGGTCTCATCAGCAGCTTCGCGAGCATATGCGTGTCATCGTCATCGGATGCTGCAGCGAGGAGCTAGACAAGTTGCTAGATTTGCCCAGATTGGCTATTTCTGCTCAAACTGTTTCAGGGCGGTATCGCGTCGGGCGGTGGGCTCTGCTGTAGCTTCTGCTCCCCGCTGTAGCTCCACAACGAGAGACTCCCACAGGATGACCAGGGTAGCGGCTTGAAGCTACGGGCTAGCCCTTCAATTCAAGCTACACAGCAAGCTCCACCTCTCAGTGGTAGTCCGGCTACAGCGTATCGCGCAATCTCGCTCTCAATCAGATGCTACGCTCTCAATCAGGCGAATATGTTGTTTCTCGTGAAAATTACGTGCTTCCTCCCAAAGATAGGAGGCGCCCAGACTGACGTGTGTGTTGGAATAGGTTGTTAGTGGGTTAACCCGATGCTATACCCTGTGGAAAACAGTTTCCTCGCCAGATAGTTGAGCGCTGCAGAACTTCCCCAAAGCAAAAGATTCAATCACGTGTGGGTCCCGTTCCTCGCCGCTAGGGTGTGATACTTCTAGTCATCATTCAGGAAGAAACGATGCTGCATACACCTTGTTGACTTGGTCAAAGGTAGGTGCCATCTTGTTTCTCACGGACCCTTGCCATGCATAGCGGACATGAACTCTACCGTATTTTGGGTCTTGCCTCAAGAAGATATATGCAAGGCTTAAGAATCCCTAGGAAGTTTGGCGTCTTGCCTCCCGCGGGCGACGCAAGAGGACGTGACCACTGCTCTGCGACATTTGCAACTATTGCTTTGCCGTTTGTGGCGCGCGTACGGTTTTGACCTGTGCAGAAAGTGCCCGATCTTGGACAAGCGTTGAGCATCACCCAGGGTGACGCTTTCCTCCTGGCAAGCTGCGGGTATTCGGGATGTTTCAGGCCTGGTACTGTCAGTGAATCAGCTTCCCGCTTTTGACACTCCAAGGCGTTACTTTTCTCTTTGTTCTGTTGATGTTGGTCATTCGTTCATGCCGTCCGTCTTGACCTGTCAAGATCACTTCATTCACTCTTGGCGACCCTTCACAAAGGCTCCGACATTTTTGCCCCTCTCTTCTCGTGATGGTTTCCTTTGGATAGGTCTGCATACGAGTGACAGACAAAACGCAATGGAGGGAGACGAGGGTTCGGGGTCCGTAGGGTCTGGTGAGTAAAGAGCTAGGGAGATTGGTGCAGAAACCGTGCTTTGGGTTTTTCCATCGCTCTTGGCCAATAGGATTCAGGACTCACAAACACCGTGTGAATATCCGTTCTGTATTCTTCTGTTTACTCGCTTGTGCGCTGCTGCTGTAATGAGCAGTGCCGGTTGCAGGCGCACAGTTTCAGGGTCAGACATGTTGAGACGCGACGTCTTTCGTCTGGACTCAAATGTAGGTGTGCGCGCGTTGTTTGGTTTCTTTGTTGGTGCTCCATGGAGCTGGGTACATCGCTACAGCATCCCCACGCTGTTGCGTTCAGTCCCAATCATTCCCAATCCTGGAGGTTTGTTCGAATGTTATCATGTGAAGGGCTCATCATTCATGTGTTTTTTTGTTCACCTTTCATGCCTCAGGTCGTTCATGGCATCACCGGCAATTGTTTTGTCCGTTTGGCTACTTTTATATGGTCGTTAAGCTGTTGTTATTATCATGTGAAGAACGGCCTAGGCCAAACATTGATGACTTTGTTGACCCTTCTTGGATGGCAAGTTTATTTTGTAGCGTGTGAGAAATGATCCGGATGATCTTCGCGTTGTGGCGTCTTCTTCGCCCAGTTGCAAACTCTACCGCCACGGACTGCAATTCATTTCGAAGGCCCTGTTGGTGTTCTCTAGCTTACATGTACACGAATACGTTGTATGTTGATATGCAGGACCTACTCGTAACTCCTGCTTGGAAGCCCTCATCGTTTCTTTGAATGAGACGTGCGACGGGTCGAGCTGGTACACGTCGACCAAGGAGCTGCAGCTGGCCTCCTTGGAGTTCTGCATCGCGTCCAGGAGCTATCCGACCGTGCACTTGAAAGTCGCCGACCAAATTCCACGCAGGCTGCTGGCCATTGCAGATGCTCCCCCGCTGAACCCGAAGCGGTTATGTTGGACACGTGTGCCATGTCTAAGAGCGCGCCGCGTGACGTGGAACTTCCCGACAGCAGCGAAATTGAGATATCCGATCTTTGCCATGACCGACGTGGAGTACCTGGAATTCCGCATGGGCTTTGAAGACGGCCTTGACGCTGTGGCATGGCCACAACGAACGGCTGAAAACGATCCACTTTCACGTATGTTCGCCATTAAACCAGCCTCTGGGACTGGTGCAATGGCCAGCATCTCTGCAGAAGATCACGTTCGGAGCAGATTTCAACCAACCGATCGAACGTACGTGTGGATTTGCCGGCATCGCTGCAGCAGCTCATATTCCCCACGTCGTATTCGCGTTTCAACCAATCGATTGCTGGAGCGATTCTGCCGCCTTCGGTGCAGCTGCTTGCTCTGGGGATGGCCTTCAGCCAGTCGATCGAGGATATTGTGTGGCCCGCATCCTTGCAGCAGCTGACGTTTGGGAACTCATTCAACCAGCCCATTGAGGGCACTGTGTGGCCAGATTCGCTGCAGACTCTCGTTTTCGGATGTATGTTCAACCAGCCAGTGGACAACGTGAAGTGGCCGTCGTCGTTGCAAGAGCTTTCGTTTGGATGGTGCGAACAAGGGGACATTAGGACGATGGTGTTTGCGAACTTCAATCAACGCATAGGCAGCTGTGCCTGGCCTGCATCGCTTCGGCGACTCACACTAGGCCACAAGTTGAGGCAGTCGTTGCAAGGCGTGGGCGCTTGGATGCCCAACCTTTAAGCACTTCGCCTTCTCGATTTCCATTATGCAGGTGACGTAAGCCTTCTCCGCGGAATCGAATGGCCGAAGGAACTTCGTCAGCTGACCGTGTTGGAAGGCTCGAGCGTAGATGGAGTGGAAATCTCTTCTGGTGTGCGGGTCTTGTTCGCGTAGAACGAGTGCTACATGTAGTGTCTATCGTAGTGACTTGGACGTTTGATTATTCTGAGGGGAGCAGCATTTTCTGCAGTCACATGACTTACTAAGGAATGCTTTAGTGCGAAACGTAACGATCGAGAGATATCAGGGAGATGTCGGAAATATGGCCTTGGGCTCTTGCCGGCTGGAGTGCTTGGATTTCGCCACCAACTGACGCGATTCCAGAGCATCCCACTCAAGTCGATTGACTACCCCAAGCTGCCACCTGGAACTGCCTTCAGTTCGATGTACAACAGTCAATGTACAGTTTCGGCTGTCTCAGCCTTTCTCCATGGGGGTACTGTGAGGTGAGCTAAGTAAATCATGTAAGCTGCTGCTGTTGCTGCTGCTGCTGCTAGGTTCCCAGTACGGGGCTGAGCACTCGTAGCGCCAGTACGTGCCTGGCGAACCGACCGGCGCTATACAGAGAGGACGGTGCTATTCAAAGTACAGAATGACCTGTGTGCCCAGCGCTTCCACCGTCGCATACAATGCCGCGGGCGTTGTTCAACCGGCGTTGGTTGAGGGTCCCTTGTACTGTACATTGTTTTTGTGTCCACACGACCGACGTTCTGCTTTCATTTGGTGGAACCTCAGAGTCGGCATCGACTGTATAGTCTAAGTAGGGCACCGCGGATGAGAACCATTCGAGGGGCTTGACGAGGAAAATGTCGATGTGAGACATGCCGGAATCATTGAGAATATATTGGTGGAAATGTTGTCCTTGTTCGTTTAAACCCTATCGGATGTCTTCAGCGTTTGTCCGGCTGAGAAGGTTTGATACCAGAATGCATGCTGTACCACGAAAAGTGGAGGGTAAACCCGTACAACACCAAGAGACACCACTTTGCCATTTTTCACCGCGACCTATGGGTCGTGAACCACATGCCAGTGGGCCATGTGTTCACCAAGGTCGGAGAATAGTGTAGACCAGAGAATCGTAAGCTTTCTCTGTGGTACTCCCGTTCCATTATTGCGGTTTAGCATCATGAGCCCATAGTCTATCAGTCGATGTTACGCCAGCGTCTCAAGGAGCGACCCTTCATTGGCCCCGAGACATCTTGAAGTAACGGCGAAACCACTGTGTGTGGTGGACGTGGGAACAAGCACCAAGAATGAGTTGAAAAATGGTGTGTTCTTGGTGGAGCTACAGGGCTCACATTAGTCTTGATAACGTCTAAGCCCTTGTCAACAATGTTTTCTTAGACGTCTCTTCAGCAATGGACACCTTGTCAACATGCTCTGTCTGGCTAACTCTTGCTGCGTGTTCTACACACCACCTCATGGTCGGCATTCCGAACGCCGGTTGAATAGACCGAACGGCATGAGTCGTGCCGTATGTACAATAAACAAACCTGCAAACTGCAGACCAGACCATAGTGACCGTTGTCTAAGGTGTGTTCTACACCATACCGTGCTGCTGTAAACGATAAAACGATCGCGAGAATTGCGTACAATAGTTCGACAAAGTTCTCTGCCTAAAAACACTCCACGGAACGGCTAACCTGACAATGGATTTTGTTTCTGCGGATCAAATTCGATATGACGGAATAATACACTGCGATTGCTGCATCGTGCAGCACGGTAGGAACAGACAGCACCGGAGGTGTGAACGAAAAGGCGGCTCTCTCTTGCTTGTGTCGCGGGCGTGCTTGATCGTTCATACGTATCTACGAAGGTGTAGTCTAGACGTGCATAATATGCAGAATGTTTCTGAGAATTGTCAGCTGGTTCCCATGTTGTACAACTTGGTGCTTGTCTTTCCCTTCACGAAGAATGCCTATATATTTGTTCCTTGCCCAAATAATGACCTGGGGTCGGGGGTTGATGCCCCCTCCTCCCCTGCCTTCATTCCTACCATTAAATGTCAGACGCCTCCTTAGGTAGAAAAACCAGGCTGAAGATATATAGCTGGTCGATCAAGCTTGGAAATAAAACCTTCCCAACAATTCATGTCCTGCTACATGGCCGAACACACCCTAAGGGCCTTTCCATGCCCTGCTCAAGACTACAACATGCTTACCTCGACCTTCTGGTCTTTCCATGTCTCGCTTTTCCCAGAAACAGCCGTACCTTGGCCTACCGGTTGTTCCATGTCCAGCTCGTAAGCCTGAAACACGCTGACCTTGACATAAATTCTTGATTCTGCCTTTTCATGCCTCCCTCAACTACTACCCGTTTCCGCCATGACCAAACCATAGCCACCATATTCCTTTTGCTCAATCGCCACCATTCAGACAATAAACACACGCCGTGATTTTGGGGTGGGTGGGTGGGTGAGAAAGGGAGCCACGACGCAATTACTTACCCTTTCTGTGTTTCTTCCCTCTCCGTGCTCTCGCTTCCACCTTATTCCTCTTTTATCCCGCTCTATTCTTGCCCGTTTGCTTGGTTTGTTCGTTTGCGTTCCGATGCTTCTGTTGTGGACAAGAGTGCATCCCCTTTTCTTTTCTACCTTCTGTTTGTTTCTATTCCGTTGTATCTGCCCCATCATGTCTAATCTCTTGTTGCTTGATATGCCTACTTGGATCTCTCTTACCGTTCTGGCGAAAACATCAGGGAGTACAACACAACCTTCCTATTTTTTCTCACTTCCCGGGAAAGTTCATATTAATTTTTCTTTTTTCCTCTTCCAAACAAGGGCCCAAGCGAGGGGGTTAAACTTCCCAGGTGAGATACCCGTGGTTCCAGGAAATGGAGAATTCCTCGACGGCTACAGCAGTAGCCACATGAACAGAGTAGCAGTCAATGCCCCGCGTCTCGAAGGGGAGAGTCGCGGCCATAGGTATGACTCGTGGAGAAAATCGCTTATCCAAGCGGCCAAGACTGTAGGACTGGACGGCCAATCGATCTGCACCAACCGTGATTGCGTGCGCATCTTAAACGAAAGCACAGCACGCACAAACAACGCCTCCTTGACGGCAAACCGCGTACGTACATCGACAGCATGGTGAAACGCTTTGATGTACAATCGACCTCCCGCATCCCTGCTTCCCCTGGTGTCGACCTAGGACCGAAGCGACATGACGAGAAGGGAGGGGAATGGCCGGTGAGGGAGGCCATCGGCAGCATGATGTGGGTGCCGACGTTCTCGCGTCCAGACGTCTCGTTCGCCGTACGTGCGGTAGCGCGCCACGCCCACGCCCCGGCGAAGCGGCACTGGGATGCCATACAGAAGATCCTCGGCTACCTGAAAGGGACGAGGGACCTCGGCATTACCTACCAACGGGGATCGGGGTTAGGGCTGGCCGTGTACGTAGACGCTAGCTAGGCCGACACGGAGGATAAGCGTTCGGTGTCAGGGTTGGCGACGACGGTTGGAGGTACCGTAGTCAGCCATGGTAGCAAGACACCGAGCATCGTGTCTCTGTCTTCGACGGAGGCCGAGTACGTTGCTGCCGGGGAGGGCGTCAAGGAGGCGTTGTTTGTGCGTGCTGTGCTTTCGTTTGTGGCC
Organism: Ectocarpus sp. CCAP 1310/34; assembly: GCA_902602495.3. Classification (NCBI taxonomy): domain Eukaryota; class Phaeophyceae; order Ectocarpales; family Ectocarpaceae; genus Ectocarpus; species Ectocarpus sp. CCAP 1310/34. The sequence goes on along the minus strand of CACKRE030001418.1, from coordinate 13,136 downwards.
CCAGAGACCAGTGGTAGCAGCGTCCAGGTCCTTGAGGACAACCAGGGGGCCATAGTGTTGGTGCAGAACCCCCTCAGCTCCTTTCGGACGAAACACATCGACGTGAGAGTTCATTTCATCCGCGGATTGTTTATGTCGGGGGATATTTCGGTCAAGTTCGTTCCGACTACGGAGCAACACGCGGACCTCCTAACCAAGGACCTTAGCAGGGCCAGTCTGCAGTACCACCGGCGGAAGTTGATGAATTCGCCGGAGTAGCTGTAGCAGTTTCTAGGACTTGGGAGAGGCCATGTTTCGCATTCGGGGAAAGGCGCATAACTGTTGCGGTCTGTGTACCAATGACAGGAATAGGGGGCGTTGGGGGACCACCGTCCGGGGGAACGTAGTTCTTCGCGTTCTTGTTTTCGCCTTGACCTTTCTGATACGTGCGGCCGTTGTGATCCGCTGTGATAGCGACGGTTTTTGTGGTGGTAAGGTTTTTTTTTTTTCGAGGGGTTGAGCCCGGACGCCGGGTTTCCCCTCCATATATCACCATGTTGGTATTTTCCGATGTATCCAGGGGCGTTCTTGCCCCATTGATGGTTAGTCACTTGCATGAAGAACCAGCGAGGGTGGTCGTGGGTCTGCGAACATTGGTGTTGGATACATGTTCTGGATGATATTGGGGTCACGCAGACTGGAAAGATTGCCATTTGGTACGGGGCACCGCCATGATTCATGGGGCCCCTCCTTGCTGCGGGAGCCGCTCTTTGAGCGCTCCCTCTTTCGTCATCGTGAAGGACCGTCGTCGACCTCTCGTGAAGCTAATACATCACCAAAACAGTCTCACCCTATAAATATGTGGCGTAGGCCGCAAACATTGTCCACCTCGCGCATTTGCTAGTCGTCGCAAAATGGTCTCCATCTACTTATCATTGGCGTTGATATCGTGGAACCACGTATGCATACATCTACGTCACATTTGCTAGAGCAAGTTCCCGTTCATGCGTTCCTCGCAACTGGCTGGATCTTGGGAAAAGGATCGACTGCGAGGGCCTCGCCATCGACACGCTTGTTTCCGGTTTCCTGTGCTTCGTCGCTACCGTCACCAGTGAGTTAATATACCTGTCTTCCTCCGATCCAAGGGTAGAACAGGGTGGGTGGTGGGGAGGAATTCTTTACCGTTGTGGGGTCGGACAAACAAGTGTTGGATGACTGCCTGTGGAACAGAAACTTTCATCTCCTCCTACCCTCGCAAGCAGTTGTTGCTCTCCCCGAGGCATCCGCATTAACATTTCGTGTGTTGCGGTTGTTTGTTGGGGCCGATTGCCTTGTCATGAGCAGACGCGGGCTCAAACAACGTTCGATGAATAACACCCTTCGAAAGATCGATATTCCTCGATCTGGAACACCCTTAATTCAAGCTTTGGTTCCGATATTTGCTAGAGAGCTAGTTCTTTTTGGTCGTTTAGACCGGTCGCCATTTGAACCGCCCCGTGACGCTGCTATGTTCCGAGGCATGCGTACGCCTCCAGGTGTGTGCGATCACCTTCCCGGAAACGGCGGGTCACAAGTCGGATGGGCAATCGCGTCCCTAGCCGCCTGCCGTGTCGGCATCTATCTTCATGGCCATACCGGGGGATTCGTGGCCAGTCTGTGAACTCTCGACGCTGGCCTCGCCAGGTAAGCAGGATCCGTTCATGTATGCGCAGGAAAACATCCCCGAGACGCGTCGGGGGAACGGCGTTCAATGGTTGTCTGTGCACATGTTCTGTTTCTTTAGGGCGGGCTTGTAGTCTGTCCGATCTGGTCTCTAGCCAGATTATCCGAAGCAGCCCTGGCTTCATCACATAAAAAACACTCTGTATTTTTTCCCTCATTGCTTCAACCCGCATCCCGCTCTCGATTCTCTTTAGTACGAAGTCTGCGCGCCTGGGCGATATAAACTGTTGTCCGCCAAACTTGTCGACTCACCTTCGAAATGTCTCAAGCTGTCCTTGGCGGAATGTGCAGGCCATCCTCTGCCCTGACAGGATGGCTAGTCACTACAGTACAACCCTGTGCCCTGGATCGTTCCTGTTATCCCGTCGCCCCTCTCTTTTGGACGGGGATTTCACAACATGAGCCGTGATTCCGGTGGTGACGATGTCTCGTGCAACACTTCTGGAGGCAGGGATGCTGGTGGTGTTGACCTTCTCCTAGGTGAAGGAATCGTGGTTGAATCGGGGTCGGTCACAAGCCAATCTTCGTACGACCGTGCCGAACACACTTCCGGAAGCCCGCTACGCCTCTGCACTGAAACGATGTCCTACAGCGGGGTGTAGTTCGAAAGGTCATATCGGGCTCAAAGTCTTCGAGTTGTTTAGTTAGGGCGCGCCAGGTACCGTTCACGAGGGAGTATATCATGGGGTGTGGTGTACCGCAACCGCCCCGTACCGGGCAAGGAAAAGAAAAGCTAGTTTTTGCAGTAGAATCCTTGATGTTCAGTGAGAAAAGACGTGGGTTGCGTCCATCCCCGTGACTGGTTGTGCCACGTCAATAGCCGGGCACAGAACATTCTCTCACAGATATTGCAATCGGGTCGCGCGGTCAAAACGCTTTGCCGTCGCCAACATCATGATTCGTGTTGTTATGTCGTGCTTTAATATTTTGGCTCGGGAATCGCGTGTCTGTCATTGCAATCTTAATCTTCGGTGCACACCCCGATTCGCCTCTGTCGTCTACAGATAGGGGTGCCAATCGGTCAAATTTCCTATAGGAAAAAATTTCAAAAAGTGACCTGGATCTTGCAGATGGAAAATCGCTCGAGCCAATCAAATCACATAGAACGTTCCTGGGCAATGCTGCACCCAGCGGCGCTCGCCGCCTCGCGCTCTCTACTTTCGATCAACTCCTGCTCCTTTTCTACCAGCGCTTTCTGCGCGACAGCAACACCGCCCCTTTCGACCGCGCGCTGTGTGTGCGCTGCTCCGGCTGCGTCGCCAAAGGTCCGCCCCTCCCGCTCTATGTATTTGCGTTCGTTTCTCGTGAGGTTGCGACGAAATCGATTTTTTCCTCCCGCGAAGAAGGCCGAGCGTTTGCGTTTTTTGGGGACCCCGACCGCGGTGCTTGGCGTGCTTGACTGGCCATTTTCAGACATGCGGTTCTCGCTGGTAGTTTGTGCGATTCTAGTTCGGTTTCTTGCGTTGTGTCGCTGAAAACCCGACGCTGTGCGCTGCCGATCCGCTCTTCTACGATCACCAAACGCGGCCACGAGCGTGAGCCTTCAAACCGAATTTCGTAGGGTGATCTGCGTTGTTCGCCCGCCCTTTGAACGTCAGTAGAAAACGAACCCGCAGTCACGTGTAGATGACCTGTCTCCAGATGTGTGTAACGTATGAAGAGCCACATCGCTGCCTGGACGCAGGGACTCTTGAACAAACATACGGAGGATAAAGTATACTTTGATCGGTATGATTTCAAGAGCAGGCTGAGAACCAACAATGCGCGTGCCCCCCCCTTTTTTCCGAAAATCCTCGAATAGACCGTTCACTTTTTTGCCGCCAAAATCGGCCCGATCGGCACCCCTAACAGTAGTACCCGATATTTTCTGTTGTCTTTTTTAGTCTTCCGGCTGACATGGAAAAAGAACCCTTAAGCTCATAACACCTCTCCGATCACCGTTGGCTGTGTCAGTTCGTGTTGCAGTTGTAGAACACACCAATATCACTGTTGCCAGTGACGTGAGCTGTCGGCTTGTCATGAATCTCCCACGTGGAGTATTCATGATAAGAGAGATAGGCCGAATACTGAAAGTATTTGTGTTCGGGCCAGTGTGGAAAATTCATTTGAGACAATCTAAACGCGATCTCGCGATCGCGCACCCACCAAGCAAAACCAAGGCCGTGCAGCCCCTCTTCAAGGGCTTCACGGTGGCCTTGTGCTCCTGCGTGCCTGCTGCTCCTGGGCGCCGTTCTTCTTCTTCTTCTTCTTCTTCTTCTTCTTCTTCTTCTTCCTGTTGCTCGTCTCCCATCGTTCTGAAGATGCATTGACGCCGCCGTTGGTCCCCGGCAGCGTCCACTGCGCGTCGTTACGGTTCGCGGCTGCAAGAGGAGCTGGCGACGATGCGGCGGCGGCGGGGGCGGCGTAGCTGTCCTGTGGGTTCGACGCGGTGGCTTCCACCTGATTGGTAGACGTTTCGTTGTGTTCACGTACGTCCAGGCAGGCCGCATGAAGGTAGGCATGCACGTGTACGGTGTGCAAAAAAGCAAGCGCCGAGCGACAAACGCATTTCGAGCGGAGAGGTTTTGAATCACCGCGGCGTTGCGTTCTCTTTCGCATGGTGTGGTGCCATGTGGTCTATCGAGAGCCAGAGGAATATTCGCCTGCGACGTGGGGCAGAGGTTGCACTCATACTTTCATGGGCAATAGGTACTTGTGATGGTTGCTGTAGCCGACATGGCGGGGAGGCAGTGCAAGTTCTGCCTTCCTCAAACCACATTATGCCGGGTGCCCTTCGCAACCTATAGTATAGGAGGGCGGGGCGATAGACAAGAAAGGTGCATGCATGTTTCGGCAGGAAATCGAAGCAAGCAGCATCTACCGGCGCCGAGCTCACCCGTCAGGACATACACTCACCTTCCGTGCCTCCGCTATGAGCAGCGCTAGCTCGTCGGGGTCGATTGCACCATCGATGCCCATCGCGTTCTCTCGCTGCCAGCGAGAGCCCTCCCGAAGCTCAGCAGAGGCGACAGCGTCGCCTTCGCTCAGGTCTAAGCCGAACGTGGAGGCGAGGGCGTTGGCCAGCGCCCCGGACTGAACGTGCACGTTGTAGTGCGGGCAAGAGGCCTTCCACACCAAAATGCCGGCGATGCTGGTGTGATTCGGGCGACCCTGGGCCTCCGCCGCTTCGGTCGCAATACTAGCGTACGTGTCCGTCAGGTCCTGTTTTGGAGTGGGTGTGGGTGAGGGGGCGCGTATATTATCAAGGTGTGGCGATTCGTCTTGACTAAGAACGTGGGGTGAACTGCTAATGCGGACGAAACGCACACACAGATAATCAATCACATGCATCTTTCACCCAAGCACACTCTTTGTTGTATTGTTTCTGCAACCTACGTATGTACCCGCGGAGTTCTGCATTGATTGATTGCTACTGGTTCCAGGTGCGTGTTCGCGCATGGCGGCACGGCACGAAGATACTCACCTATTTCCGAACAAAATAGCACCACTACCGCCACCACCACCAAGAGCAACGAGAGCAATACCTGCACTACCGGTCATACCCAAACAATATCAACATCCGCAACAACAGCAACAGCAACTCACTGTCCTGTTTGAGTGGCCGTTGTTGCCCTTGTCGTCCATCGCCATCCCGACAATGTAGCCCAAGCTACAGGCAGGGCGCATGATATCTTGCGGCACGTAAGGCGGCAGCGTGGAGGGGGGGTGGTGGGCGCCTCCCACGGCTTCTTGGGCGCTTTTCATCAGGGTAAGCTGGAGCCCAACATCGAACTCCATGGACTGGTGGAGGGTGGCCACGATGTCCTGTGCCAGGTTCGGTTGAAGGAGAATTGGGGTACATAGCACAGTACCATTCTTGATAGCTGATGAAAACGTCACCTTTATTTCGAAATTATGTGGCATAGGCAGAATGATCTCAGAACGCCGACATTTCCTTCGAGCGTGTATCCTGGCGGACGGGAACATATATTTGCACGCTTGATGTGTACTCTTTTCACCATGTCCGAGAAGCCGTTGCGGTTAGCCCACGACACGTCGAACGCGCGAGCCACGATGGCCATCCCCCGTTTTAGATGAAGCCCCAGGGAGTCCTCGTTGCATCCTCCCTCTACGGTCCCCGTTGCCAAACCGCTCACGTCCTTGAGTATCTGGACGATGCGTACAGCCTGCTGGATGCCGAAGTCGTCGCCACCGTCGTCGTTCTCGGGGAAGCTGGTGTGGTACCCCCAGCACTTCTGCGTGGTCATGAGGAAAAGGAACACGGCCTCGACGTACCGCTGCAACGAAGTGGGAGGCCCAAGGTGCACGTGAGGGG
>CACKRE030001417.1:17288-32521 GCA_902602495.3 Ectocarpus sp. CCAP 1310/34 | reverse complement strand
AACTTGTCCTGGAAACTTGTGATGGCCATTGCGTAACACAATCTGAAAGGTAGTACCGCGCGCTCCCACTTTGACGTCGAAGCAGATGAGTGGTATTTTGACGATGTTGGGGGGTTCATCGGAGAGAACTGCAACGTCGATAACACGCCTTGAAATATACCTTGAATGACTCCTCGTTTGCCGCTGACGAGACCGCAATCAAAGATAATGTTCCTGATGAAGGAGCTCAATGCTCCAACAACTTGGAGGTTATGTTTGTGCGGTGGCGTGCCGGGGCTGTTGATGCTTATGAGACCTTCAACGGAAACAACATCTGGCATGCTCTCGTCGTTTTTGATGATCTTGTCTGAACAAAGATGTTCGTAAACACCTCATGGTTTTACGAAGGACGAAGTCATTGATCTGGTCAATGTTGTCAATTGTGGGTGCTAGAATGCCACGGTCGTTGAAGATGTTGAGTTTGTAGCTTCTAAGAGGTAGCGGTACACGTTTTCAATGAAGTCTTCAAATAGATTCCGTTGTTCCGGCACCGCTCGCGGGCGGCGGGCGGGGTAGATGTGGCAATACCCCTCGCGGGCTGCGTTTGCAGAAGCAGCCGGTTGAGACCTCCGCGAAGCGAGGACCCAGCGGTGGAGGACGATGAATTGTCAGCAGAGCTGGCGGAGTCGGCACGGGTTTGGCGAGCCATTGATGTATGGCGTAGATTGATGGAGGGATCAGGTTTTTAAACAGGACCCATACGTAGGGCCAAAATTATGTTGGGCCGGCGGAACAAATAAAATCATGGAAGTTTTAGATGGGCAGAGCCGGGTAGATGCCCTCCTCCCACCATATCATGTCGACTATGAAGAATATACTGTAGGACTGAGACAGACGATTGGTTGATGGGCACGCCGCCGAGCGGGAATCTCCCGACGAAAGACGTAGCACAACAAACGAGACTGCTGTAGACCGAGGGAAGCCAAAGGCATACATAATATGAGGTTTGGTTCGACTGTCAGAGCCGGTTGACTGCTATCGACAGCACCAGACTCGAGGGAGGCGACACAGGTCAAATCTGCTCTTGCTGCTTCAGGTCGATCTTTTGAGCTTGCTACACAGTGGTGCATCCTTAACCCTAACCCAACGAGCCTTAGACACTGCTGCAGGCCAAATGGCCAAAGGAACACATCATTCGGAGCTCCGAGAGCGGTTATTGAAGGCCGTCGCCGCTGATACGAGCGTACGTGATGCACATCCACACAGCGACAGCAGCAGCAGCAACAGCTGATGATGATTCATGAGAGCTTCGTCCACACCACAAATCCCTTTCACTCGTCCCCGCGCTCCTATACAGCAGGAGTCCTGCGTGCACGGCTGACTGGTGGTGTTGGGTGAGGTGTGAGCGTTGACAGTAGCAATGGTGGCCTCTCTGTGAGGCTCCACCCATATCAATCTACGTCTGCGTCGCTTTCTCCGCCCGTTCTTGTTCGCGCTTCGCGCGAAACAATTGAATTATTATTTTTGTTGAACCCCTATGTATGTGCAGTAGCGGCTACGGTTTAGGGGGAAGTGTTGAAGAGAAAGTACGGATTTAGGAGAGCGAAGTTGGCGTGTCCCGACCAATGAGGTCTAACTCTTACCGGATCAAAGAGAGTCGCCGCAGACACCATTCCCTGCAAAGCAGGCAGTTGATGGACAGCTGTCCCCGACAACACGCCAGGGGCTTCAAGTGGGTGGGATTGATTGGGATTGGGGTAGGAAGGACTGGTTCAGCGGGTGAGTGAGTTACTTTTTACTGGATGTGCAGGAAGAGGTGCGAGCAAAAGCACAGCTAAATACTCAACAAAACTACAGAGCTCATACAGGCGCAAAAAATGTATCCCACGACACCATGATTTGGTTTCTCAACACAGGTACCAAGAGCGTACCGCGTACTTGGGTTCAATCTCCGCCAACCAACAGAATGAGCGGTGCTTCGAGCTAGCCGGAGGTGCTGACCCCTGCAGCGTTACGTGACATGAAACATGCACGCTCTCCTCAACCTCTTACGCAATATTATTGGGACAAGGGACGTCCTCTTTGACGGCATTTCGATTTTTCTATAGCTGTACGGTTGAAGAAAATATTCTCTTGTTATGAGCCGCGGAGCGAGCGAACCGAGCGACCTTTTTTCCCTTCACTCCCAGAAGGGAAGAAAAGGCTCTATATATCGGCCAATGTTGCGCCGCGCGATACAGGGGCACCAAATAAACTGCGTTTCCGGGAAGCGGGTATAGCCCTTTTTTGGAACCAGAACGATATCTACAGGACATCGATTGACGATGTGTTCGGTTTTGAGGAAGAACAATAATAGCGCGCTTTTCCGTCACACCGGTTTGGTCGTGCTTCGGCAACAGATGGCCGTGCTTCACAGGCATATGTGCTCAAATTTCACAGGAGATCTTGCTCCCCAACCCCGGGGTTTCTACCCGGAAAAAGCGTGCACAAAAGCGGAGATCGCGCGCGTGTGCGATTCAAACCAGGACAACAAACACCGACAGAGACGCAAGAACACCACCAACCAACGCATCACCGCTGAGACGCTGGTCTGAGACCAGCTATGAAAACCCGGAGGGGCCGGGCCTATACGACCTGTGTGCCGAGGGTATACTGCGGGCATGCGCCATGTGTAACCTGGCGGGTGTGTATTGATGTTGAGTGGGTCCGACCGACTGCTTCAAAAAGAGCAGATCGATGATCACACAAATAACACACCCTCCCAAGTCCAGATCACATCTACCATCATCGAGATAATCCGTCGATGGCGTGATGATCTACTCCTGTTGCTGCTGTGCGTTATCAGGATGGTTTCCCGCGGGATCGGTTCAGGTTGCTTACTTGCGTCGCGCTACTGACTGTCTCCGCAAAAGCCGTGCCCTGTATGCTGCTGTTGCTGCTGCACGGCTGCAGCAGGGCCTCTCCGCCTCTCGCATTACTGTCATGACGTCTTATGACCATCAACGGTGTTTTGCTATTTTTGGTTCATGCTGGACTGCTTCCTTTCACTTGGGCGGGAAACTCGGAAAGCTTGAGACGAATGGGGCGGGCAAGTTGTGAGCCTGACACAATCCTATGTCTATGCTGCTGGTCGTGCTCCTCGACGGTGTGATGTGTGATACGCTCGCCGCCAGGTGTATGCCGCAGTTTGCGTCCGCACAGCGGGAAGACTTAACATTTTGTTCCTTGGTGCGTGTGCACCAAAACGGAGAGAAACAACGGCGGCAGGTGGAGTGCAAACTTTTGAACGGTGGCCGCACATACAATTATCGTCGCTCCTGTCGCACACCTGCTGCCCCTCTGTGGTGCACGCGTCGCTGCACCACAAACGATTCACGCTGGTGTGTATCGGGATTCGTGCACCATCAGCATCGCAGATAAGACTACTGCAGGGTATTGAGTAGCGCCACGCTGCTCACTACCGCTCCATACCAAGTATCGACATTTATCTTGAGAGAATATAGAATATTTTCCTCAACCGTGGCAAAGACGGATGAAACGAAAGCCGGATTTACCAGAGGGAAACTGGCTTGTCCCGACACTCTCTGATAGCGTAGCCACTACTGCATAGGTGGAGCCCAGAATTAGATTATTGACGTCGTTATATTTTTGCAACGAATCCATCTCTTTCCACAAAAAAAAGTCACAGAAAGAAATCGGACTTGCACATGTTGTAAGATAGGTACATCAGCTGAGGCACGTAGCTGCACACATGATGACCAGCCTCGAGCAGGAGTATCCAACGCCGCCGTTTCCGGCGCTGTGACTCTTTCTGTTGTTGAGAAATCGAGATTTGAACATCGATCCAGGGGGTGTGTTTAATGTGTCATTTACTGTATGTCCTGATGCAGATGCATTGATACAATACGTCGCGAGGTACGTTTTTGAGGCTGCTGTGGTATCATCCGTGTCGTGGCCCACAGCCACTCGAATTTTTTTGCTTTTGTGTTTGGTGCACATTTTTGGCTGTTGACTTTTTCGAAACAGACTTGCCCATGTTATAAGCACATCAGCTGGTTCTATACATGATCAGCCCCAAGAAGGAGTAATAATGCAGATGCAACTTAGCGTAAGTAAGTTGTTGATGCTGCTGTTGAATCCAATACCGTGTCATAGCCCACAGCCATTCGGGAAAAGTCGGAGTACGATATTGATGGTGCTGCTACGGTATCCATGTCATGACCCGCCACCATTCGAAAAAAACTAGGGTACATTGTTACTGGTGCTGTGGTATCCACGTCACCGGTCGCCCCGGTGGTCTAGTTGGTATCCTCGAATCCTTCCAGAGGTCAGGACAGGGGTTCGAATCCCGGCTTAGGCGAGCTTTTCTTGCAAAGTGAGTTTTTCTCTCGCTTTCGCTCCTGGCCTAGTGGATAGCGCTAGTTCGTGTGTACACTAAATGTCTATCCAGCGGGTAGTAGGTAGCAGAGAGGTTTCAGAATTGGTTCGGCAGGCTTCGTCGTCACGGAATGCGTCCCCTGGGCATTGAGCCAGTTTTCGTGACTTTGAGCGTCAACCACATGCGCCACGGTGGCCTGCCGAGCTCCAGACACGAGCGTTAACTACCGGTAAGCCTCCTCTGTGCCCCTGCGAAGGAATCGAGAAAAAAGACTCGTTGCCGGGAGAAAAAGAAATGCCGAGGCATGAAAAGTGACCAAATCCTATATGTACATATGACTGGTCAAGCATTTGTGCTCAATCGAAAGGCCTCTACAGTTATTGCATTTAGAGACCACACGGTGAACGGGCTACATTCATGTTCAATCCGTTTGTCGATCGTGCTTACATTCGTGGAGAACAGTGGCGGCGTATCAAAAGGCCCAGAAGATCCGTCATTTTTCAAATTTTGGGCTGATGCGTGCAACTACACTTATTATACGCAATCCACCAGTACACATCTAGAATTGTTTGTGTTGTCTGCTCCTGCTGTCAAGTCATGCGACGACACTCAGCCGACCACAACTTTGCTGCGCTGGTTCGCTGAGTCATTGCAAGTCTCACGCTACAAAATCTAAACTGACATGGGGCACCATTTCGATCTACGGGGTTGCTTAAGCTGGTAGATTTTCCCGAAAAGTTGTAGAGATTGGCGTCTCCTGGGGCTGAGGCTTGGGGCAATTGAGTTTTTCCAGCACTGCGGGGAAACTGCCCGGGATAATTTTTCCAGCAATGACCTGTGATAAAGAAATACATGGTTGGGGGAAAACACATCATCGCGGAGCCCCGGGGACTCGGGGAGCGGCGAGGGGCGTGGCGTAGCCGTTGAAGAGAGCTTTCGTGGACCATCTGCCGTGATTCGCTCGCGAGCTTTAATCGAATTACCGACTGATAAAGAACGATGTTTTTGCTGCATTCTCCCCCCATTCCCACTCTATATTTGGTCCTCCGGAAACACACATGGGCTCAATCAAATTTGAGCTGGCTACATGCATTCATCTCTGCTTGTTGCTGTCCACAACATTTTTGCTGCTTAGAAAGCGGGAAGGGTAATAATAACGGATTTGTCCAGGTGTTCGCCATCTGACATGCGCCACGGCCGTTCTCACGAGTATTTCGTTGTTTTCACGCATTCGTGTGTTGATGAATCTAACCCACCCCCGAAAAGTTATAGAGCGTGAACTCGACAATAATCCAGAAACTTGGGTTGGAAGATAGCAGGGCTAGTGTTGCACCTAATAACGAAATAACCAACACTTTCCCCTCACCAGGAGCGATGATTTTGGTGTCCGTGTCGATGATGGCCACATATTCGGCGTCCGTGTACAAATTTCCATAAAAATTCGAATACTGCTGCCTCGCATACCCTTCTTTCCTCCAGTCGCCGCACAACGTGCCGTTCGGGGCGGGTGCCTCGTACTTTACTTGAAAGACGAAGGGGAAGTTCATGTGCTGAAGGATGGTCCCAGCTTCATGATCTAAAGCGTTTTCCCCGTCCAAGATGACCACTACACCGCTGGATGTCCATGATGAAATCGGCCAAAACAACTGCATCCGGTACACAGTAATTCGAACAGGGGTGCGCAAGGATATTAAACACGTGGGCGATAAGGCATAGCATTTCCTGATCTTGCAAGCAAAAAAATCCGAAATAGTCATCGACGGTTGTGCTTTCATGTAGCGCTTTTGTTGGTCGCAATTCGTCATCGACAGTCCCACGCCTGAAGTCGACTGTCCAGCCGATACCATTCTATGCCAAATGCATGCACCCCCTAATGCAATAGGTAATGGACAAGCTTGGATATGAGCGCAGTTGGAGAGGCACCACGCGGAGAGACGTGTGCCCTGTCGTGGTGGGATGATGTAACGTTACTGCGGCAAAATATTTCGCCTGGCACAACAACGAGGTAATATCTGTACCTGAGAAGGAACAACGTTTGAATCCACCCTGCTTTGTGGAAGAACTTCCCAATACACAAGCATAGAGTGTTTATCACTAAACCTTCTCTGCGTCGTGGTCCGTCCAACGCAGTGCCTCTGCGACTTACTGCCACGCATTGCCTCCGCGACTCACCAGGAAGCTTGGGAGAAAAATGTCCCAAAAAGCTTTTACGCCACCAGCAAACGTTCGAGTTACCAGGTCAACCCGTGGGGCGTTTTTCCAGTCGATACCTTCCTCCGGTTCGAGGTGGACGCCCGTCGCGGTCACCAGCAGGGGGGCAATCGCGGCAGCGACTACTGCCAAAACCAACCGAGATCTGCACGCCATCATGATGCCTCTCCGATGTTTTGGAATCTGTACAACAAGGAGCAGGGCGAAACGTTTGAGTGCTTGAGAAGGATGTGATGACGTGTAGTCGATACTGGACAAACGTGAACACCCAAAAGCTCATATTCCCGAGACTAGGCATGCGATCGTATAGCATCTCGTCATCATCCTCATTGCGGCCGTTCGTTTCTCGTGGCGAAAAGCAAACAGTATAATGCAGTCAGTGGTAAAATAATGGACTGCAACAGAGGAGATTCGATCATGTCTATGTTTACAAAATAGATTTTGCCAATGTGGTCATACTTAACAACGGAGCGGCCGCGAGTGTAACGCCCGCCCTACGTCATCGACGCTTACACGGCAAACGTCAGCTAAGACAAAAAACTACCTATGTAACGAAATACGGATGAGGAAGGAATATTCGGTGACGTAGGCGGACCAGCCACACGGTCCCCGCATCCACACCTTTATCATCTTGAGCAAATAACGACCTATCTTCGAAGGGATACCATATAGTAGAACCTAGAACACGCGCGACCTCGGTTTCGTTTCTGCTGCTTGTTGTGAGAGGGAGCGCTTGCCCACGCGCAGATGGCGTTTGAATCTGTTCGTGGGTCTACGGACATGGTGGATGCATTACCCGTACGTACAAGTGTGACGCAGATGGTGTAGAACCTTTAAGGTAGGGGTACGGTGATGAAGCACCGGGACCCCCTTTGTTGAGTGCAGCAGCCGTGCTGCCTCTCTCTCTCTCTCTCCTCCTTTCCGAGCACGACAGCGTCCTGGGTACGGGCGTTGTCTCACCGTCTGAAGTTAATACACTAAACAAACAATTCCCGGTAAGTACGCGGAGTACGGCCAACAAACGGAATCAAGATCACACCAGGAAGGGGCGGCACGACGTGGGCGGACCGGTGGGCGGGGATGGCGGCCGGACCTGCCAGGTGATCCCTTCAAGGAACCGCGATGGTGAATATGTCTGCCGGGTGCCCCACGCCGCGAACATTTTCACGGGAGCGAGTGCTTACGCCCGGTCGGGGAGCAGCAGGAGGCACATCCCGTGCACGGTCATCTCGGCGGACCGCGGCCCTCGGCCCGGGGGTGGCGGTAGAATGGACAGGGTCGCCACGGAAGGGTCGCCGAGAGCGGTGTTGCTTGAAACACACGGCCGAATGAGGCCGGGCGCGTTTGGTGCGGACGGTGATGTAGATGGCAACCGGATATTACGTGGGAGAAATGTATGCAACGCTCGGGCACCTTGACCAAATATTTCGACGGGGCTCGGGGGCGCTCTGACGACGAAGCAACAAGAGTCGCAGCGAGATTAAGACACAGGCGAATTCAGACCTGATGGCTGACCTCCCCGTGTCCTCAATCGCGGGGCGGGGCAACTGGTCGATGTGGCGACAACGTGCAGGAAGCTACACGTTTCACCCCCGAGTGCCAGTATTTTTCCCGCTGTAGTCACGCCGCTGTGGTCAGGAATTTCGTCGTACATCGCAGAAGGCTAATATTCGTTTTCTTGATCGAGATGAGGGTAACGACCCATGATCGGGATATAGAGCATTCGACGGAGCAGTTGCTTGGAGGTGAATTTGTTGTGTGGTGCCCCGTTGCCCGATGATGCGCTGTTAATGTCGTGTCTTAAAGGCTGGGCAGTGCAAGCTCTGGAGTATGACCAAACTCGCGGAGCTTGGAGGCACATACTTTAGAAGTAGGAATGAATCCAAGAAACCAAAAGGGTCCTGCACTTGCTCAGGGTTGGGAGAACTGCTTGCGTATGGTGGTTGGGGGCTACAAACTGCAAGGAGAATCTCGAAGGGCACGAATGTAAAGTAAGATGACTGAGAAGGAGCTGTGTACAGTGGTGTCCCGCACGGCACGAAAAAACAAGTCGGGTGGCAATCGGGTAAGGCACGGTGTGGAGTAGTCAATAACAGGAGCTAATCGCACTGTCACTATGACCTCGAAGTTGACGAAGAAGACGGTAGGGTACCATTATCGGAACTTGGTCATCTGAGACTACTGTGTGCAGTAGGAGTGGTGCCCTCCACCGCATGACAGAGCACCCTCGCTTGTTGTTTGGAGGGAAGAGAGGGACAAAGTATTTAGTGGGAGAGAGGCAGAAGCACGATAGAAAGGCCGCAGGACGGTGTTTCCGGTATCGTGGTCTCTGCCAGTTTGGAATCTCTCAAACAAAACTAACCAGTTTTTTTTTGTCACCGTTCGAATTGTCATCGTGTTAATGTTGTACTAGGGTTGAGAATTGGCACCCCGCACCCCTACGGGGCGGGCGGCCATATCCAGACGGACTGCGGTGAGGATTCGGGAGGAAGTGAAGCACAACAAGAAAGAAGACGGGCGTACAATATTAGTCGATAAAGCATACATGCCATCAATACAAAACTAAGTTCCTCAAGACCCAGCGGAAACCTATCCACGGGATGATAAGAAAGGCCATCTACACAATCCATTTTTGATTTTTGAAAACTCCGAAGTTGCGACTAGTAGCACTTCGAGTTTGTACGGCTGGAAGCCAAAAAGAGTCGCCGTGCAGTGCAGCATAGTCGTCAACAGCGGTTTGCCGCGGGTGGTTCCTGATACTGCCTCATACCCATACGCGCAGTCCGTACTGAGAAGCACCAAGGAACGTCGATGTCCAGCGGCATGCATGAATGAATGAAGAGGAAGTCAAAACCCGTTACACTACTATCAGACGTACATGCACGTACATTTTTTTTTGTTGTCTCCCATAATCGGACTCTGTCATCTGCCCCTCTGGCCCCTATCCTCCAAAACTTCCAGGTAGACGACCCAACCGGGGTCACATATGTAGCTTTGGATACACACATACTGCTGTTAAGATAAGCTTTGCATGAGAGTCTACAGACCTACTCTGGTCATGGACATTTGTTGCAGTACTAAATCCAACGTGGAGTCGTGCTGGGGATATCCTCTGTATGACGCAATACGCAGCCAGCGGTGGGTAGGTACGATCTGCATGGTATGATACGCAGCAGCATGGGAGTCTTGCCTTCCCCGGGCAAAAACGTGTGTGTGTGTGGGGAGTGTAGACCGACTGAGATACATGATAGTCTATATATATGATAATCGAAGCAGCAAGTAGCCATACACGAAAGTTCGCCGGCACGTGCTATCACTAGTCGATCGTTGGTGAATCATTGATGGGTCTTAGGAGCTGTACCGTTTGTCGTGTCACTTGATCGAGGGGTCGTGTCGGAGATATGCATCATGGCTGGATACCTGCACTATTCCATCATGGTCACGCAATTCTCTTGGTAGTCGTTTGCAGCAACACAACAAGACGTCTCTGTCTATGTGATGCATATTTGCTCATGGCAAGTACGTGCGTTCTACGTGTGTAGCCTAGGGATGATAGGTTGAGAGTTTTGTCCTAGATACACAGCAGTGAGTGGTAGAAGCCTGCGTGTAGAAGTCGAGCAGGGAGACTCTGAATACGTCAGAAAGATTGACGGAATATGTTGAAGTCGAGCAGGGAGACTCTTGGTTATCGGAATATTTGCGGTGAAACGTTTTTGGGTTGTCCCAAATAGACCCCGAGATACCAGTACGCGTGTAGATCTCGGGGAAACCCTGTTTTGAACGGTTGTGTTACTTTGTTTTTTGTATTCGAGACGAGACACAAGCGCGTTCTCGACCCCTTTGTACTCACTCCACTCTAGCACCATCAAAGCCTGACGCGGGAGTCAGTCAGTAATCAAACACCTTTCTGTGCTTCTTCGTTCCAAGGCACACATCAAGTTGCACGCGCACTCGAATTGTAACCTCTGTGTAGGCTGATGTACAACAACAGCTGCCGTACAACCGCAGCCTACCAAGCGACCGCTGCACACAGCACACACCCGCCGCTGCAGAGACGCTTCTCCCCCAGAACGCATAAACACCACCAACCCACGCATCACCGCCGATGAAACGATGGTCTGAGACCAGCAATAACAACCAGGAGGGGCCGAGCCAGCCTGTGTGCCGTGGGTATACTATAGGTATGCGCCATGTGTAACCTGGCGGGTGTGTATTCATGTCGACTGGGTCCAACCAACTGCTTGAAAAAGAGCAGACCGATGATCACACAAACACCACTTTTTCCCAAGTCCAGATCACACCTACCGTCATCGAGACAATACGTCGAGGGTGTGAGGGTCTACTACTGCTACTGCTGTGCGTGATCAGAATGGTTCCCCGCGGGATCGGTTCAGATTGCGTACTTGCGCCGCGCTACTGACGGTCCTCGCCAAGAAAGCCGTGCCTCTCATGCTGTTCTTACTGCTGCAGGGCTGCAGCAGGGCCTCGCCGCCTCTCGCATCAAGGTCATGACGTCACATGACAATAGTACGGCTTTTGTTGTTTTTGGTTCATGCTGGACTGCTTCCTTTCACTTGGGCGAGAAACTCGGAAGGCTTGAGACGAATGTGGCGGGAAAGTTGTGAGCCTGACGCAATATTTGCCATCTGTCGCGTCACAATCCTATGTCTATGTTGCTGGTCGTGCTCCTCGAAGGTGTGATTTGTGATACGCTCGCCGCCAGGGGGATGCCGCATGTGTGCTTCTGCGTCCGCACAGCGGGAAGACCTCACATGTTTCTTCGTGCATGTGCATCAAAACGGAAAGAAGCAACCGCATGTAAATTGCAAATCCTTTTACGGTGGCCGCACATGCAATCATCGTCGCTCCCGTCGCACGCCTGCTGTCCCTCTGTGGTGCACACGTAGCTGCACCACAAACGATTCACGCTGGTGTGTGTCGGGATTGGTGCACCATCAGCGTCACAGATAAGGCTACTGCAAGGTATTGAGTCGCACCACGCGGCTCATTACCCCCCCATACCTAGTACACGTGAAGTTCGCTGGCTACAACCGAAAACTATATAGCTCATTCTTTCAAACTCGGCTGCATGACATACCTCCTGCAACCGCGCGAAGGGTACTTGAATGCAACACCACCGGGTAAAGTGAAAGGCTGCTGCTGTACGTAAGTATAAGCGCACGCTCCCGCGGTGTTGAACATGTTTGGTTCGTGTAGGTTCTGTTGTTTCGGACAAAACATAAAAAATACGCTGTTCTCAATCTGCCATCGTCGATAACAAGGTGCTCTACTGCCGTAGACTGCATCTACAGATCATCGCTGCTGTAGCGTGCTGTGACCCGTTCTCCAACGGGACGTTTTCCGTGCTCAACAATGACATGCGGCCTTGCGTCGACCCGTGGCCTGCATTCGTTGCGGCAGCCGAACTACAGAACACCGCATTCCATGTGTTGTGTCTCCTGCTTGGGGGGGGTGACATTAATATTGCTTTCATTGCTACCCACACCGATTATTTTCTGCGGGATGACGAAAACTCATAATAGCGCATCATTGCGACATCAGCTGCATGAGATACCTGCTGCTGCACGCCGAAGGGTACACTTCGATGCGAGGCACCGGGTGAAGTGAAATGCTGCTGCTGTGGACAGGTCTTAGCGCATGCACCCGCAGTGTTGAAGCATGCACATAATTCGTTTCGCGTTGATTCAGACTAAAGTTCTCTGCTCAATCTGCCATTATCATTCACAAGGTGTTCTACTGCTGTAGACTACATCGTCCGGAAACTGTTTAAGATTTCTGCTGCTCGAGCGTGCAGTGATGTATTCCGACAGGATGTTCTCCGCGCTGACCAATAAATACGCGACCTTGCGTCAACCTGTAGCAACAAAGTCTTCGTGAAGGGTTGTAGCTGACAGTTTGTTGGAGGCAACAAACCTCAATAGGTGATGTTGCCTACGAGCCTCCGATAAGAGGCCATACGTTGTTCGAAAGCGTAGGTGACAGCATCTCAGTCATGCACAGACTGGAGACCATCTTCGATCTCATCCTTGAACGCGTTCCCTTCTCATTAAACTTTCTACACCCACCCGTCGTCCTTCCGCTTCACGTTTGATGGTGATCGGGCATCGACCTTTCACGAAATTTCCCCTCGTTTCATCATTTTTTTTCACCGATATCTACGCCACGGACGGACGGACGTCAGGACTTCACATCGTCTGAGACTTAAACCCTTTTTTCGTACCGAAATGCTTATTGCCTCTACTCCATCTGCTTATCAAACCGCCGCACCCATCCCACGCATGCGTAGACCACAATTAATTGTTGCCTGCATGGGTCCGGACGTGGCGCGAAGTCTCGAAGAGAAAAGCAGATGCGCGTGTCGTTGGTTGTGGCGGTCGGATACAACGGAATCTGGGATACTTATGTGGCAACCAAAGAGTAATACTTGTGTGTTGTTAGCCAGGCGGTCGATGATATTTATGTCGGCCCCGACGAAGATGTGGTGGGTGGATAATTTTAGTAATGTCGACGACCGAAGATTCAACGTGTAGTGTAGGCGGGGGTTGCGGAACGTGTTGTAGTGCCGACTGCGGTGTTCAAACATATTCTTGTGACGATTGTTTATGTTGACTACATGTCATGATTTCAGCACTAGGTCTGGACAGGGTGGTGTTCGTTCGTGATGATACATGTCGAAGGATCTGATGCAAAATATAGCAGACGCGAAGTCTTCTCTACCTATTGAAGGCCGGCGCGCAGTGTTTCAGAGTCAACAGTAAGTAGTGGCGGATGCCAAGTCTTCTTTAGGTCGAAACTGTCGGTCGATAATGTAGGGCGGCAGAAGATACAACAGGTCGAACGGCAGAAGCAACTGGTGCAGTACAAAGCCGCGGGTTGCGGAACGTGTTGCAGTGCCAACAGCGGGGAATTCAAATAGTTTGCTTGTGACGATTATGCTACAGCAGTAGCGTGATTACATGTACGTAATGGATCCGTCTCCTCACAGAATCTTCGGCCGCTGTCGCAAGGATGTTGTCGAGCAGTAGACATTGTAATCACAGAACAGGAGAAATACGGATGACGCAGACTCTGTGCCGGAACGATTACAAATAAGATAGATTGAAGGCCGGCGTACAGTGCTGTAGAGCCAGCGGCAGTGGATGTGAATTGTGTTTTGTGAGGAGATCGTCATGACTACCGCAAAGCAGAGGTGAGCAGACATCATGTTCGAGGTTGCACATTAATATGGGTGGACTCCATGCTGGATTCTAGAAAGGACACCCTACAGGCTGTCAGCGATATTTCGCTGTGCTCTAGCAGCAGCACGATGCTGCAGATGCCAGGAGGCTGTGAAGCCTACCTCAGAGGTTCACACTCTGTGCGGCTCCAACCGCGAGAGACTTGGAATGGAAATATGAAGATTAATTGCTGACTCCCGAGTCAGATTGATGTTGCTGGTACTGAAGAGGAGTGAGAGGAGTGGGCGAGCTTAGGGCTGCACCACTCTTCTCGAATACCGGACAAATAAGCCAATCACACGAAAGATCCAGAATGCTTCCAGAATGATTTCTGGAAGCCCTCCTACGTTCTAGAAGAGTATCAACTGCAACCTAGATCTAGAACGCTTCCAGAAGCTTACAGAAGGAACCAGAAGTTTCCAGAAAGACTTCCAGAGGCTACAGGAGGAACCAGAAGTTTCCAGAAGGCTTCCAGAAGCTACACACGTTCTACATAGATGTCCCGGTCAACCTTGACCTAGCATGCTTCCGGAATATTTCTAGAACAAGAGAATACATGCCAAGGAGAGATGGATACTTTTCTACTGCTACGCAGACTTGTTGCTGCAATCGCATTCAAAGGTCAAACCGTGTCCGACTACTGGTGGTCTCGACGCACGATTTTCCTGACACATCCCCTCGATCAAGCAACTAATTCACAATGGTCGACGGCATCACCATATCCTTGTCTACCTCGACCCCTCCGTTGGCACCGTATCGAAAATAAATTCCTTCTGGTATGGAAGGGAGCTTCACAGATCTTCGATCAACACGAGAAGTCCTTAATCTGCTGAATGATGGAGGCGAATCGGTGCTTTGGGAGGTACTTGGTCGCGATATCAGCCAACTGGTGCTCGCTGGGCCGGTGGTGAAGAGTGATTTGTCCCCGTAGTACTAGCTCCCGGATGAAAAAGTACCTCAGGGCCACGTGCTTCGTGCGTTGAGAGTGCATGGCATTCCCGGCCACTGTCAGCGCTCCGGTGCTGTCGCTGTTGATGGGAACCGATCCGAAGGTCTTGAAGTTGAGTTCCGTCATAAAATTTGAGATGTAGACCGCCTCTCTGGCTGAGTAGCTAAGTGCTTGAATCTCGGCTTCGACCGTGCTTTGCGCGGTTAGAGTTTGAGTCTTCGCACCGTAGCTGATGAGTCCTCCAGCCAGAAAGAAGAGATATCCCGTGGTAGATCTTCCGTTATCGGGGTTTGCTCCGAAGGATGTATCCGTAAACGCCGCTAGCCGAAACTGTCCTCTCTTGTAGACGATAGGAAGAACTGGATTACCCCGAAGGTATCGCAGAACGTGCTTGGCTGCTGTCATGTTCACCTGCGCTGGGTTGCTGCAGGCCTTGGAAAGTTGTAGGGCAGCGTAGGAGAGGTCGAATCGCGTGCAC
>CACKRE030001416.1:216350-238833 GCA_902602495.3 Ectocarpus sp. CCAP 1310/34 | reverse complement strand
CCCTAACCCTAACCCTAACCCTAACCCTAACCCTAACCCTAACCCAACCGTATCATCCCTAGACCTAGCCCAGCCCCGACGACCCTAGGCCTAGCCCAGCCCTCCAGACCCTAGGTTCACCCCAACCCTAGTGACCCTACGCCTGAACCAACCGGGATGACCTAAGGTCTACGCGAACGCGGAGGACTACAGCGTTAACCGAAACCTACCGACCCTAGACCCGGCCCGGGCCCAACACCCCCGGCTTGAACCCTCAGGACCCTGGACAAAGTCTTAACCCTCGTGCCGAGAGCGGGGAACGCCCTCGCCTGGCTTTCGACCACCTGTTGCCGACAGAAAAGAAAACACAAAAACCCCCAATGAAACGTCCTGGTGATAAGCCTTGCACGCGGCTAGACGCCGACCCTTCATCTACCTAGGCCTGGTTGCTTCCCTGCGCCGGGTCTGGCTGTGCTGGGGACGCTTCGTCGGGGTCCAGCGCCCCCAGGGCCGCGACCTCCCTCGGCCTTTTCTTGCTCGCCTGACGCTCCCGCTCGTCATCGGCCTTGGCTTTTTTTGCCGCGATACGCTTGTCCCGGAGCAGCTTCCTCCTCCCCGTCCTGCCTTCTTCGGTGAGCGTACCTCCCCAGTCGAACGCCTTCATCCCCCTCGCCGCGTGGTCCTTCAGCGCCTTTGACGTCCGATGGGTTGGCCCGAACGCACGATCCCAGGGGTCGTCGAGCCCCGACCGCTTCGCCGTCAGCAGCTTCGTCTCGAGCGCGTCCCACAGTGCCTGGGGAGACGGGTGCTTGTGCTCGTTGTTCTCCTTCCACCAGCGAACGAGGTAGGACTCCTCGTTCGTGTACGCCATGCGCTTCTGGTTCGGTTTGTGGAGGGGCAGGGGTGGACTTGGTGGGTTGGACCGACCGGCACCCTTGAACCACTTCTCCCTGAAGCCGCCACTGCCGTCCCCGAGGGGCACGCGGCCTCCCTTCTCCTTGACCCAGTGCGGGGACATGGGGTCCTTCAGGTCGTAGGCCATCTGCTCCCAGAAGGTCGGCGTGAGGACGTCGTGGGTCTGACGCCTGCCCAGCCAAGCCGGCGATCGGACGGGAACGGGGGCGGGACGAGGGAGAGGGGCCGCAGCGAAGGCGAAGACGGAACCTACGGAGCGGGGTGGTGATCCCTGCTGCTTCTCCTGAGGCTCCTGACCCGGTTTCGTGTCCTGTTCCTGATCCTGATCCTTGTCCTGATCCTGATCCTGATTCTTGTCTAGATCCTGATCTAGATCCTGATCTAGATGCTGATCTTGATCCTGGGACATGTACGGCTCCAGCGCCTCTTGTAACCCCACGTCCATCGGCGCGGCGTTGTCGTCGCCGTCATCTTCGTCCCCGTTCTCGTCCTCGTTGGCATCTGCGCCGTCGTTTCCTCTCGGTGCCTTCTCCTGGGACATTGAGTCCATCATGGATGCTGGCACAACTTCGGCGGGAGCGGCAGGGCCTTTTCCTGCGGGCTCCGAGTCGAGGGTCAGGCCGAGCTTCTCCAGCACCGCTCCTGCCGCGGCCTGCTCCTTGTTCTGGGCGCCGATCGCGTAGTACTTGACGGCCGTGGCCTGGGAGTGCCCGTCCGCCCTGTGAACCAGATCGGCCTCGTGGCTGCTCAGCTTCCCCTGGCGGCGGCTCTCCTCGACCGTGGTTGCGATCGTCCGGCGGACCGCCGTCGTTCCGATCCTCAGCCCGCCCCTCCCGTCCCTGGCCTCCCCCCTTTTCGCCTTCTCCACGAACCGGGAGAAGACCTTGCCGAAGTTCATCGGCGTGTTGTTGCTCGTGATCCAGAAGTGTCCGGTGAGATCCGCGCTGTTGTTGTCGACGCGCGCCGGCGAGCCGTCGGCGTTCCTCCTCGACCTGCCGGCCTCCACCAGCAGCGGGCGCAGCACGTCCTGGTAGAGGCGGAGCACCTCCTGGACCTTGGGGTGGTTGAAGTCCAGGCTGATGGTCGCGGTCTCCGGGTGCCGGGAGTTTTTGTGCTGCCCGCTGCTCGCGAAGCGGGCTCCCTCGGCCGCCGCGAGAACCCGCCCCATGTCGGCAGCGCTCAGCTGGCTCATGGGTCCCTGGCGACTCGTGTGGGCGCCGACCACCACCGTGGCGACCACCGCGGCCACGGCCCTGGAGAGGAGACGCGGCGCGACCGCCAGGCCCTCTCTGACGTCGCCGGCGATCCTGGTGCCTTCCTCCATGGCGAGGGCGTACGCGTCGGCGCCCAGGCGCTGGAGCCTCGGCTGGGTGATCCAGCGGTCGTCCTCCTGCATGGACTCGACGGAGACCTGGGTCTGGCGCTGCCGGTGCAGCCGGTTGGCTTCGGCCTTGTCCTCCTGCGCCTGCCTGACGGAGACCTGGTCCATGAGCACCATGAGGTTCGCCGCCTTGTCCGTGGTCCCCATGTTGCCCTTCAGCCAGCGGCACATGTAAAGGAAGGCGTCGATGCACGTGACCTGGCTCTTGGGCGACGAGTTCGGCACGCTCTGCATCGCGTCGATGACCGGCTGGTAGACTTCCTTGCCGTGCCTGGCGACGACGGGGGCCACCGTTCCCACGTCGCCGTCGAAGTCGAGGCCGTGCTCGCGCGCCACCAACCCGCACCTGTGGATGAAGCGAGAGATGTTGGTCGCGTACGCCTCGAACGTCTTGCCCGTGCCGGAGTTGAGCCTCCCCCTGGACTCCGCCCGCATCCGCGAAAAGACCCGGCTCGAGCCCGCGGCGTGCCTGGGGATGTCGAACGCCTGCACCGCTCGACCTCCGTTCGGGCGCGGGGGCAGCCGGTGCGCCTCCCTGGGAGGCAGACTCGTCTCGCTCCCGCTCTCGCCGACCTCCGCTTTCTTCTCCTTCTCTGCCTCCTCCTCCTCCTCCTCCTCCTCCTCCTCCTCGTCGTCGTCTTTCCGCTGCGGGGGGAGCTGCACCCTCCTTGGCACCACGTTCGGCGCCGGAGACCGGGCGGGACTACCACACGGAGTCCCACACCCGTCATCCTTGGCGAACACGTCTTCTTCTTGCGGCTGGCTCGTCATGCGTTCCCCCGAGAAAAAACGAAGCCCTGACGACCTCCCAGTCTGCGACGCGGGATCGAGATCGGGCAGGAATGGCGGGCTCGCAGGTCCGCGATGGGATCGTTCCAAGGGTTTTGCAATGGGTCTAGGGTGTGGAATGGCGCCCAAAGCCAGTCCTCCGTGGCGAAAGATAGACGTAAACTTTGGAAAAAGAAACTCAACACTCACAAATGTGTTTTGGGAGCTCGTGATTGGTCAAACTCGACCCCAAGGTGTGGTGCCAAAACGAAGCACACGCTTGCTACAAACCAAACACCTTAAATAGTCACAGGTCTGTTGTGCAAAACCGAAGCACAGAATTCCTATTAACCAAACGCTCCAGATTGGCACTGTTTTGTGTGTTGTGCCAAAACGAAGCATCAATTCCCTATAAACCAGACTTCAAACAGTCACGGATTCCCTGTTTGTCTAGCCACTTGGACCAGTCAGGCTTTGAGTATCTCGACAGGAGATACCGCTCTCTGAGTCTTCGAGTGTCTCGACAGGAGATACCGCTCTCTGAGCATTCGAGTATCTCGACAGGAGATACCGGTCTCTGAGGCTTCGAGATAGGAGATACCGGTCTCTGAGTTGTTGGGGAGTGCCTGGTGTGGAGATACCGGTCTCTGAGTGTCGGGGAGTGCCTCGTGTGGAGATACCGGTCTCTGAGTATTCGAGTACCTCGACAGGAGATACCGGTCCCTGAGTGTTTGAGTATGTCGCCAGGTGATACCGGCCTTTGAGTATCTCAACACGGTTTCTCGACGGGTCATGAGTGTGTTGTGTTGTGCCAAAACCAAGCATCGAGTCCCTAGAAACGAGACCCTTGGCATTGGTACAAGCCGGAAGGCGCACGCAGGTGGGCGAGCCTCGTGTTGGTATTTAGGCAGGCACAGTTACGTCGATCACTCCACACTGTTTCGCAATCACCCCCCTTTAGCACGGGGTATTATTCAACGACCGAAAGCGTGAGGTTTCCGTCAAATCTTCTTAACCGCTTGTCATAATTTATAGCAAGGAGACAGAAAGATGCTTGCAAGGGCCAACCAAGACCCGGTTTTACCTCTGATATCCAAAAAGCTTCAATGGATCCCGTGAAAGGGGCATGAAAGGAAAACGACAGGATTGTGCTCGGGTTCGGTCGGTGGATGATCGACGTCGTCATTTGAAAGGAAAAATCGAGGCCGTGGAAAACGGTGCTTTCATCGCCTCTTTTCTTTGGCGTGGACTCAATGCGCCCACCCAAATTTCTCGAACCCTGTTGGTTTTGTTTTAGTATTTTTCATTTTTTCATTTTCACGCACACCTACACGACTATCTCCGAGAAAACTACATACTCCGAACGAACGGGCCTGCCGCCATTCGCAACAACATCATCGGGCAAAAACCAACTGTTTCCCCCACGGAACTACATTTTTCGCCGGTTTGAGAAATCAGCAAACAAGAGAAGCAGGGGCGGGCGCAACGAACCCCTACTGTGGCGAAAAACAACTGTTTTCATTCTGCCGCTAATAGTCTGGGCTGCCGGCTTCGGCTTCGTCGCCCGTGCTGTCGCGTGCGCCGGCGGCTTCGTCGCCCGTGCCGTTGAGCCTGCGCTTCTTGTTCTTGTCTCCGCTAACCACGGTCGAAGACGCTCCCGATCCGTCGCTCTCGAACCCCTCCACGTCCGTGAACTGAAACGTCCTCTCGGGCTTCCGGGGCTTGACGAGAACGGACCTGACGGTCCACGTGACGCCAACCATGCCGGGGGCGCACCAGATGTAGGAGGCTTCCACGATGGCCGACGCCAGGCACCCGGCCTTGCACTCGGTGGGAGAGATGGCCTTCTTGGCCGTGTTGAAGACGCTGATCTTCATAGTCTTGAGGTCCCTGGGGGAGTCGGACGCCGGGCTCGGGTTGTCCTCGAGAGGGATCTTGGCGGCGAACGTCTGGTCGTACTTGGGGTCGCTGGGCTCCTTGACGGAGGGAACGTACACGCTGTCGATCTTGGCGTCGGGCATGGCCTTCGCCCACAGCGCCCCCTTCTTCTCCTTGACCAGGGCGAGGACCCTGTCGTCCATCTTGAACAGGAAATCGTGGAATGCCTTGACGCGCTGCCCGCCCTCGGACTCCATGCCTCCGAAGGAGAGGGCCAGCCTGGCGCCGATGCTGGCGTCCGGTTGATTGTGGGGAGTGCGCGGCTCGGCGTTCCAGGCGATCCTCATAGCGGGCGTCTCTATCTTGATTCGATCACCTCGGGCGTCCTGGAGGTATCCGAACCTCACGCCGCTCATCCCCGCCGTGGCGCCATCGATCCGGACGCCCTCAAAGTCGAACGAGGCGAAGCTCTTGTGGCTGACGAGGCTGGGCATGGCGATGGTGGTTGGTTTTTCCCTTGCCTGTGTCCGATTTTTTTCTTTCCACAGAAAATGAGAGGGAAGCGCGCGGTAGTGGCACCTGTGCGGCCTTCGATCGTGACAAAGTTAACGGTCAAGAACCGTCCACAACTTCGCCTTCCCGATTGCTTTGTAAGGAACCGTCACCATCTGTGAATACAAATCGTGCACCGATGCACGGAACCGATCTTCGAGCAAAACCATCTGGAACATACACCTACGGCTTACCTACCGAAAAACAAGAGATGAACAGGGCCGTCCCACCTCTCTGCCTTCCCGATCGCTTGGTAAGGAACCGTCACCATCTGTGAATGCAAATCGTGCACCGATGCACGGAGCCGATCTTCGAGCAAAACCATCTGGAACATACACCTACGGCTTACCTACCGAAAAACAAGAGATGAACAGGGCCGTCCCACCTCTCTGCCTCCCCGATTGCTTGGTAAGGAACCGTCACGAACTGTGAATACAAATCGTGCACCGATGCACGGAACCGATCTTCGAGCACCTGTGCGGTCTTCGATCGTGACAAAGTTAACGATAACTGCTTGGTCAGGAACCATCTTCAACTGTGTAATAAAAAACGTGCACCGGTGCACGGAAGCAGTCATTCCAGCCAATCCATATTCAAAGTATACCTACGATCACCGGAAAGCCAGAGATGTGGACGGCGTACCTTCCTGCCTTCCTTGCCGGTGGTAGCTTGGTCAGGGACCATCGCCAACTGTGTAATAAAAATCGTGCACCGGTGCACGGAAGCAGCCGTTCCAGCCAATGCCGTTGAAAATATTCCCGCGGTCATCTGAAAACAAGAGATGGACAGAGCAGTCAAAGCTATCTCCCTTCCCGATCATGGCTTGTTCAAGAACCATGACCAACTGTGAGATACAAATCGTGCACCGGTGCACGGAAGCAATCATTCCAGCAAATTAATCTTGAAAGTGTACCTACGCTCACGTTCGAAGACCGGAGACGGACAGGGCAGCCAGAGCTATCTCCCTTCCCGATGATTGCTTGTTCAAGAACCATCACCAACTGTGAGATACAAATCGTGCACCGGTGCACGGAAGCAAACATTCCAGCCAATGCTGTTGAAAATATTCCCGCGGTCATCTGAAAACTAGAGACGGACAGGGCAGTCAGGGCTATGTCCCTTCCCGGTGATTGCTTGGTCAGGCACCATCGCCAACTGTGAAATACGAATCGTGCACCGGTGCACCGAACCAGCCATTCCGGCCAATCCATCTTCAACGTATATATACGGTCATATCTGAAAACCAGAGATGGACGGGGCCGTCACAGCTGTCTTCCTTCCTTTCCGGTGATTGCTTGGTCAGGAACCACCACCAACCGTGAAATCCAAATCGCGCACCGGTGAACGGAAGCAATCACTCCGGCAAATATATCTCGAAAGTAGGCCTACTCTGACCCGAACGCCAGAGATGTCGACGGCGTACCTTCCCTCCTTCCCGGTGATTGCTTGGTTAAGAAGTGTCACCAAGTGTGAATGCGAATCGTGCATCGGTGCACGGAAGCAAACATCCAGCCAATCCATCTTGAAAGTATACCTACGGTCATCTGAAAGCCTGAGATGGACAGAGCAGTCAGAACTGTGTCCCTTCCCGGTGATTGCTTGGTCAGGTACCATCGTCAACTACTGTGAGATACAAATCGTGCACCGGTGCACGGAAGCAGCCATTCCAGAAAATTAATCTTGAAAGTATTCCTACGGTCATCTGAAAAGCAGAGATGGACAGGGCAGTCAGAGCTATGTCCCTTCCCGGCGATTGCTTGGTCAGGAAGCATCACCAACTGTGAACCACAAATCTTGCACCGGTGCACGGAAGCAAACATCCAGCCAATCTTGTTGAAAGTCATCTGAAAGCCAGAGATGGACACGGCAGTCAGGGCTACGTCCCTTCCCGGTGATTGTTCGGCTTAATTTTTCAGTTCGTGTCCGTGTGTTTGTGTGTTCGTTGTTCGGGGAAACAGTTTTGGCTAGGGCTCGGCAGCCGGACCGCTGCACGGACAGCAGGCACAGCATCTAGCGACCCCGGGGTAGAGAGACAGAGATGCTTCTGGCGCTGTGGCGAGAGAGACGCGGAATAAATGTTGAATTCAATTGGTTCGTCGGACCAGCTGGTTCGGACCTCGCCGACGGTTCCCGTACAGCAGCATTCCCGACAGAGAGAAAGTCAGGCCGCTCGCTCTGTCTGCCTCTCCGTCGTCCGTCTGTCTGGAAAATCACATCGATCGCCGGGACGAACGCGGGGAAAGCCATCGGACATCGGACACAAGCGAGGCCTCAACCGACCCATACTCCCTGTATTCTTGTGGTCCTTCTGGCTAGAGGGACAAGCACGTACCAAGTCCACAATCTTGTTGTACAGCAGCATTCATGCCCGAGAGCTAGAAAGTCAGGCCGCCCGCTCTCTGCCTGCCTCTCCGTCGTCCGTCTGACAAATCTGAAAAGTCACATCGATCGCCGGGACGAATACATAGCATGCCGGGAAAGCCATCGGACGCAAGCGAGGCCTCAACCAACCCATACTCCGTGCTTTCTTGTGTTCCTCCTGGCGAGAGGTACCAAGTGGAGCTAGACTACTAGACTGGTCTAAACAAGTGGGCTCGGTATCGGCCGAACGGCGCCCCCTGTCTCCCCCCGACGAGAAACCGTTCCCGTCTGAAAGGAACTCTCTGTTCACCAGAACAATTCGCAACAGCAGTCATACCCGTAAGCAAAGCTTCTTTCAACTTCGTCAACAGCAGCACTACAAAGGGACGGCTTAAGCAGGTCTACTGCAGCCTTATCCTGAGCACGCATCGAAACGTGGTGAGACTCCTGCGGTCTCAATTGCCGTCTCCACGAAGTTTTCTTGCCCGCAGCCTCGCTGCCACCCTCTTTCTCCAAACCGGGTCCCCGTCCCCGCGACACACGTCTGCCCACTGCCCCCTCCAAACGTCCCTCTGCTTCGCGGATTTACCGCGAGAACGCCTCAGCGAGTCATCCAGAGCCACCCAGGCAAGGTACGCGGGGCCTGCTCGATTTTGGCAAGATCGCGGGATCAAACGCGTTCGACGAAGCAGCAACAGGTCAAGAACGAAGCGCCACGCTGTGGCAGGAAACGAAACGCAGTCGAACTCGGCGAGCCGGCTCAAACGTCCGACGAGATTGTATCGCGTTTACCGTCTGGTACCAGCGAGTGGGTGGCGGCCTGGCGCAGGACGTCGTCGACGGATTCCGTGGATGCAATCACCGTCTACCTACTAACCCCGTTTCTCGTGGAGAAACTCGAATTGGCAGCAATCAAACCACGAGCGAGCATGCCAACATTCCTCGTGAGGCCATCTGCGGTTCTGAATCGACCACAACATCACCGGGGATGCGCAGATTCAACAACAGACTTTTCGCAACTTGGCCGGGGAGAAATCCCTCCCGTGGCGTGCGTCAAAATCTCAAGGCGGCTAGATCGGCGAGCTCGAGAGTACGCTCGTTGGGAAACGACTTCGTATCTTGCGGTTATGTAGGGCTCAGGCAGTCAGTCGGCGAAGGCGCCTCCTGCTACATACACTAGACACGCCGCTTAGGAACATACTTGCACGCGGAGAGGCCCTGTAGCACCACAAAAGAGCCGGGTCTCACCGGCTGCTAGCCAGGCTGGCCACGACCGGAAAATGAGTTGCTCAAGCACCAAGCACGTGGACAGGAACAGCGCGAGACCCGACAGCGCCGTCCGCTGAAAAAAATCCTTCACAACCTTGATGAAGATAGCACGTCCGGGGTGGTGCCAACGCACCGACGGAGCAGCGGGTGAGAGCAAGCAGCATCGTAAATGAAACCGGCACGGGCCCGTTGCTACACACAGAGAGCTTTTACGCTGCTGATCAACAACACTGGCGAGAATGTTGGCGTTGCATTCGCTGCAGCTCGACGGACACGCAGGCCGCCGGCTTCTCCCCTGCAGCGCCACTGACGACGAGTCAGCCATGCTGTTGTTTCTCGTGGATGCCGCTCAATCAGAGGAGCGCCTTCCGGCGGATCCTTCAAGGTACATGCCGTAAAGCGCGCCGTCATGTGCAGATCCGGGCCCGGCGAAAGCTCAACGATCACGAAGTCGCCCCTTCGATTTTGCCTAGAAAAGTATCACAATTCGGTCGCGGTGGAGAAAACCCTACCTACGTGAAACCAGAGAGAACCCCGACGGTTTCAGGACGGTTTCAGAAGGAACTGCTCCCCGGTAGGGCTGGGTGGGCATGGAGACAACCCTGATCACGGCGGTGTCGATATTTGAAATAGAGTTCTCGGTGCCTGCTCATGGGAGCCGCGAGAGCAAAGCCAAACTCGATTTACCTTGGGGCCCTGATCCGGCATCTTCGGCAGCACATCCAAGAGCCCCGGGACTTCCTAACGCCGACACGCGCCGAATCAACGCGTTCATGCACAGCAACAGGACGCTCGCTGTAAGCCGGGCCCTCCATGTGGTGAAAGACTGCGCGTCCTTGGCGTGTGGTGGCATTCTACATGAGGTCGCAGTGAGACCACGAGAGAGTTGCCTCGACAGCAGCAGTAGCCGGAACGTTGGGGAAAAGGATGGGCAGGCATGCACATGCGGCAACTCCGAGGAGGAGCGTGGAGCAAAGACCAAACGGTCAACCAACCAACCAACATTTTTAGGTCAGAACCCCGCATTCCTTCCGCTGGGCTTTTTTTCTTCTTTCAGCCCGAAAGATATCGGAGCGCACCTCGAATTGGAGAACCTCTGGAGTCGCCGTGAACTCCTTTTCTTCCCCGCCCCCCCCCCGCTGTTCCGCCTCGAACGCTTCCAGCGTCGGGGCCTCTCCCGCGGCGGCGCGGCCCTCGCAGGCCTCGCCCTTCGCCGCAAACCCGGGGAAAACGTACAGGATGTCACCGTCATCTGTTACCTGCGCGCGAGGTGAGGTACGGCACGTGTGTACGTATGTATGTATGTTTATGTGTATGTATGTAGTATGTCTGTACGTATGTATGCACCATGTATGCACATATCATTGCAGACAAAAGACGAGATGCCCCGCTGAGTGAGGGCTCCTGCAGCACGGCACAGTGCTTGCTTTTCGTCGTTCTTTCTTCAACTGCGAACAATGCGAAAGGAGGGCAACGTCCCCCCCCCCCGTGAAAGAATCGGGCGTTCTTGAGAGGCGACTGTGGCAGTTCCTCGGCAACCATCGGGAAGTGGCCGGGACACAAACATGCCACACTATGTACACTAGCGTCTTTGTACCTCTGGGGCGCCGTTGAGCTCGAACAGCAGCCGAAGCACAAGCGCCTCGCCCCCCACCGCCTCGATGCTGATACCATCGGTGGCACCGTTCTTGCCGTAGCCAGCGGCGCCTCTGCCGCCGCCACCAGTCGCGCTCTCTCGATACCATTCAGGCGGGCCCTCGCGCGGGTTGAGCACCGGCGCCAGCTGCTCCATAAACACTACCCCGCCGCTTCGCTGCACCACCTGGATCGGAGAAAACAGCAGTGCCCCGCGCGGCGTGCGGGCAGCGCATCATGCACCAAAATAGCGCGGGCGTGCATGAGCTTCGCGGGAACGTCTACACCGCAGCGCGCAGGGTATGCCTAGACGTAGGGGTTCAGCACGGACGTTCGTACACCAGGCCCGAAAAACATGTGCATGTTTTGAGGCTTGCCCCGACATTGTCCCGTCCTTCGCAGCCTCCCGGCGGTGGCCACCAGCCGGCTCCCCACGCCCCAGGGGCAACCCATCTCACACCTAGCCGCAGTTTCTAGTGAGAGCATACTCCCAAGAACAAGACAAAATCTCCCCGAGTCCTGATTATCCTTCCCCGTGATGGAAAAGCAACGCCACAACAAGCGGGAAACAATGGCGGGCGACCCACGCGGTACGCGGTTGGGTGGGCGTGAGGCAGAAGGAACGCTGACTAACCTGCGCAGCCATGTCGAGCTGCCTCCTCCACGTGTCTCGTTGGGGGTCCCACGGCCCCCTCACCAGCTCCTCCAACGCCAGCGGCACCTGACAAAGGCGCAACGGTGGAAAGGTACGCACAGGTAAAACCGAGGACAACGTTTGCGCCCACGCTCGCACGGACGCGTAGACTCTTGCCGTCTCCCTCCATCTCCGGCCTGGGGGGACACGCCGTGTGACTAGGTAGTCCCCGCAGAGGCCTGCCGAAACAGCTGTGCGCGCATACGTGGATCAACGTCGACTTCTTGTTCATCTTGAGCTGGAACCAGCGTCGGTGAAAGCGGCCAATGCGAGATCCGCCAAAATCCTTCCGCTATGACACACACCTGCGCTACGGACACAAAGGACAAACTCCATTGAATGGTGTGCCTGGCGAGCACGAAGTCGCGAAGAAGCGAGGAATGCTGGAATTGCAGGTGGGCCAAAACACGCCACCGATGTGGCACTCGGGGGTGGAGCCTGCAGCAACCTCCCCACTAAACTCTCAAGAGCAAGAATGAGGAGGCAGTCTTAAAGTACATCGAGTCTCTCCCGTACGAAGACTTGCTAAAGTTTGAGAGGGATATGGGTTGGATCCACGAGCACAAGACTTCGGGCTTACAAGAGGATGTTCCTGTGTATAACAAGTTTGTTCGTAATGGGTTTAACCTGCTTACGGCTAATATCAATGATAAGAAGCGTCGCATGGAGAGAGATTGTGGGAAGAAGTTACGCCTTGTGTAGTAGTGTTTCGTGTGAAAGGTGTATATGATTAATAATTAATACTCCAAAACAAAAAGCCCCGCTTTGTTACAGTTTTGTGATAGAAAAGCCTTGGGGTTATTTGAATGTACCACTTCTGGTTTGTAGTGCACGTGTGTATTGGCACTATATACCTTTCCCACTTCCCAGTCAACTTCCGATGAACCCATTAGAGTGAAAACCTTCTTGCATTCCAGAGCCGTCTTCCTCCTGTGGCATATAACACACAAGACCTGAAGATTGGATTTCAGGCAAGAGCCGCCGTATCTCAGTGGTATTATATGATCCACATCGGAGTTACTGTACGTCCCCATGAACACATCTGTTCTACACAGACGACATTTGGAATCCTGTTCTTCAAATAACTCTTGGATTACTTGGGGTTGAATACTCTTACGAGGCATCGGGACGATGTTTCGAATAGGCCCTATCCACATGTGGGGAGACCATAGGCCATCCGTGGATGACCAAATGGAGTGGAACATATCGGGGGTGGGAGTACCAAACGTCTTGTGGACGTATACATCGTCGTGGATAAGAACTGATTTATTCACCTTGGGATAGGTTGATGAGAGACGGGCCTTTTTTGGTGGGCATTCTCTTGTTTCTGGTTGAGAAACGTTGTTGGCTATGATGGTTTGTGGAGAAGACGGGGTTTGGTTCACGTGCGTTCTCTTTTTTGGGATCCTGCCCATCTTGGGCATCTCTCCATGCTCGGATAGAATCTCTCCAGTCATTCTTTTAGACTTTACAATACCATTCATGGCGATCCCGATTTCAACCAGTATTCGATTCAGCTTGGATTGCACGATCAAGTTCTCAAATTGGAGATAAATATACATCTTCTCATCATTGGTGTACACTCCAACATATGTTAGAAATTCGTACTTTTCCGATAGTTGCTCGAAAAGATCATCGACATCTGGAGGGATAGACGTGTCTATATGAATCGAGAACCTCCTTGCCTTTGTACCCATGGTATCCACACTTGTAACCCAGACAATATATTATTGTACTTGGTAGGGACGGAAAATCATATAGATTCTGTAGTGAAACAGGATGGAGCCTGGGCAACCTGCTTGCGGCTAATATCAATGATAAGAAGCGTCGAATGGAGAGAGATTGTGGGAAGAAGTTGCGTCTGGTGTAGTCTTAGTTGCGTGTACGTCGGCGCGCCATTTCGGTCCTGGCATAGAGTACCTGGAGTTTGATAATAAAGTCCTGGTGTTCTTTGTCCAAGAGCTTCTTGTTACAATCCTTGACACAAAGGTCTCTAAAGTTTATCCTGTCCATGACGCAGTTTGCGATCCATAACTTCCCCTGGTCCAGGACCCTCCTGGTGTTACCAAATATGTGTGATGGATTGAGAGTGTCTGGGAATTTTTCTTCGTAACCATGTGGACGTGAAATCTCTTCATCCTTCAACTGGTCTCTTTCCTTCCTAAGCAAGGCGAACCTCCCCACAGTGGGGACATCTTCTTCGGATATCAGCCTTTTGAGCAAGGATCTAGTACTGCCTAAATCCCCAACGACCCGGTAAGAGTTGAAGAGCTTCTTCTTGTAGGTTGAACCAAAATGCTTTTCGATAGATGCATCAATTGCACCACAACCTTTCATGTTGTCATGATACGCCTTTCTTTCATGGCATCTCCTTCCTGACAAGAAGACCTCTTTTTGTGTATTCCAGCATATCTCTAGATCATTCATACAACGCGGATAAGACGGTAATGCTACCAACTCTCGTAGTAACGGTCTGGCTGATCGAGTTTTCCTCATGTTTTCGTTCTTATTCTTGTTCTTCTTGAGAACCTTTGTTGAAGCACGTTTCTTCTTACTATCCGGAGTCTTTGCCATTGCGGGGTATATTGGTGTAGATGTATATTTTTTCATGATACTTAGTCACATGGTGCCACCACCGGACACCACAAAGTACCCCTCACTCAAGTGCGCCGTTTGCGGCGATAACGCAACCTACGCACTTGTACTTTTGGAAAGTCCTTGGTATAGACCCTGGGATCAATTTGCGCCACTGGTCACATTCTAATTTTAGGAATTGGATCCGAACCATACACAAATAGGACCCGTACTCCAGACGGGGGTGGGGGGGTACCTAATTTTTGCCGTTTTTATGCATATACTAAATGCATTAAATACAACCCATTCCACCAAGAATTTTGTATGCAAACATGCTAACGAAAGTTCCGCTGTAACCAGGGGATCAATAAAATACTAGTCTCATCTCTCAACTCGAAAAACTCATGGAGAACCATGGTGTACACCCATGGGTACTTTTGGCCAGATAGCGGGAAACAAAAGTAGCAGAAACAGCAATATTTTGGGCCTAAATCTGACAGTAAAACATACGATTCTCGGCAACCAGGAGGGGTAAAACCTTCAAATCACCGCCAAAAGTTTGGTATAGTTCCCCCAGCAGACGTTTCAAAAGAATCCCGGGGGAAAACGCGTCCGTGGTTGTCATAGACTGAAAGATACCTCGGTCAAACGGTCCCATGTAGAGACTGCTGTAAATGTCCAAAATATACATAATTTCGATTTTTGCACACGAGACTACTTCTTTTCCATTTACAATGACCAATCCCAGTCAAGACAGCCCACAGGAGTCTACTGTCATGATTTCAGCCCTGTCCATACGCTTTATAGCCAATACCGGGGGTACGTTTATGCTGGTTTCACGGGTCGTGGAGGGGGTGTTATCTAACACATGACGTTACACAGGCAGCCGGAGGATCTCTATGTTGGGTTTGGGATCAATACTCTATAGAATGCCACGAAACTTTACAGGAAGGCTCAGACAGGTTATATAACCACGCGTCTGTAATGCGGTAAGACGTCTTGACCTATTGCACACGGTGTCTACACATGACGGTACACGCGCGCAGGCGGGAAGGCGGGAGGAAACAGAAACAGACTCACCCGGACTGCTCCTCGTACGAGCCATCTTCGCTTCAGATATATCCAGAGCCTACTGGCACGAGCTCTCCAGGCAGTATGTTCCTGTTCCCGTCTCTCTCCCTTGGCTCAGTCCTTGGATCTGGCGATGTGGTGGTCGGCACGAGTTGGCGCGAAACCAAGGGGGGCCGGTTTGTCCACACCTACCGCAAAAAATAAGATATTGTACGGAGCCCCCTGAAACGGAGATTTTCTCCTGGCTTTAGGTCCGCTTCCCTTGGTTTGTGATGAGCTCCACGTATTCGTGACCAACCAGGGACAAACACATGATGAATGGCTAATGGCTGGTCCCGAATACGCTCTTGCCGCAGAGGAGGTTCTGGTTTCATTTATTAATGTATGGAACCTTAGGCTGATTTTTGAGCTCATGGGTTCTATTGATGGAAAATTGGTCCTGAATTAATATATGGAACCATTTGTCATTTTGTTGGCAAGGTTCTGTTGATGGAAAATTGGTCCTGTATTTTATGTATGAACCTTCGGTTGATTTTTGAGCCCATGGGTTCTATTGATGGAAAATGGTTCCTGTATTGATGTATGCAACCATTTGTCATTTATTGGTCCAATAGACAGTACTTCGGGAAAACATGCATGGGTTTTACTCCTTCCAATCATCCCTCACCACCATTTGCAGCAAACGTGGTGATGATCAATACCATTGTTTCCACGCTTTCCAGGGATTTGAACAGTTTTGGTCTGGGCACCGAATCGAGGTGGCGGGACAATATCCTGTGATGGATGCTGGACAGGGAGTGACATGGTAGTCAGCGAGGGCAAACACACACACACTGCCTCGGGCTACCAAAAAATACTTCGGTGGTCACAATATCACGCATTGTATGTATTAAGATCAACTATATCATAGTAAACCCCGGCTAAAAAGCGAATCCAATCGTACAAACAAGTGACGCTGGGTATCCACAACGCAGTTCGATTGAGATGCATTTATCGTTACCTCGCAATCTTACTGGTAGTCCCGTTCCGTGAGCATCTTGGTTACACGCTGCTCCTGTTTCTTGTATCTCAAACCCTTACCCTAACTCAGCAAACAACGTCAATGCTAAAACACGTTAACACCAAACCAATGTTGTTTACATCGAAACACGCAAGAAAACAAAATATTTCAAGACATTAGACTACACAAATCAGGACCTCTATGAGAGTACCTCTACGAGAGGACGGGGTCTTCTTGGAGAGGAGGAACTGACCCCTTGCCGTAAACCCGGGGGCGGGGACCATTTCTGCAGACAGGTCCCTCGGTTCACCTCCAAGAGTAAAAGATTACTATCGTCTCGACCACGACAGCAACAACCATGCAGGCGTGGGCAGCAACCAGAACACCCGCAAACACCTCCTGGCTATCGGCGCGCTCATCCGATACGTCTACCTTGCTCAAGAGCGCCGTGTACATGCTCGTAAACACGATGACGTGCCCGACGAGGGAAATGCTAGCGTCCCACTTGGAAACATAAGGAGCCAAGACCACAGACGTGACAACAAACGAAAATGCAATCATCAACGTCACGGCAACCTGTGCCGCAGTGTTGGGGTAGATGAAAACAACCACTCCCGTCAACGACATTCGACGCACGCACTCGATCACCTCGTAATAAAACCGCCCCGGCTTGTACGGAAACCATAAATCGGAGATTGGCTGTACTTGGGGACTCGTTTGACGTTTACCCGCATCCTCACTCTTCAACACACGACGATGCTTGTACAGAAGGTATCCGTAGAAAAGCGGGATTCCCACCGGGTACACAAGGATCATGATGCCCGCAAATACTTGAAAGGCTTGGTGCTCCGAAGAATCACACTCGATACGGTAATCTGCCCTCAAATACTTCTTGTGGTCGTCCAGATCTTCACACGCAAACGATTGGAAAACCGTGGCCGAAACCGAAGAGTACACCAGGAAAGTAATCAAGAGTACCATCGACATGTGCTTGTGACGAATTTTCTGGAGGGCCGCCTCCGACCCAGAGCTCCTGCGCTTCGCAACGGTATAAGTGATCGCCAGCAAGGCCAAAGCGACCAGGGGCCCGATCGTGGCTACCAACAGACGGCCGTGAAAATCGACCTCTACAAGACACCCGGCCGAGGGGATCCAAAGCACATCAAAGTTCAGGATGTTGACTCCATCAAGGAAGCGCTGGTAAACGTCCGGGTACGTCACGTTTGCCACGGACGAAAACTGGGAAAGGGATGTAGCGGAGCGACATAGGTGACCGTGAGCGTTACTTGTTTATGCTCAAACTTTGTGCAAAAGACCATTACTTGCTGTAGGTCCCATATGTCACGGAAAAAAACTGGAAGGGAACGGCAAAAATGATGCGCATGGAAATTTTGAATGTCCTTACCTGGGTTAGGATCTGCCACACAACCACAACGATCTTGATGGATTGAAGAGGAAGACGTTTGACGACCCGATGGATGACCCCTCGGCGAGCACCCTCCATCTCTCCCGAGACAAGATGCATGCAGAGGGCGATAGCCGCGCCCAGAACGAAAACGCCGACAACCACCATAATTGCAATGCCGCCGTGGTCATCCACGCATTCGGTGCAGGTGAACGCCAGAGACATGGAGTATCCTTCGCTGCACACCGAGCAATCTGTGTCATGCACAATATGACAGGGATTAGTTTGGGTGCGAGAACGAAGCGGTCTATAAAAACATTTCCCGACAAGGGTGACTTCAAATCTGCGAAGCAATCGTTTCCACTTACAAGGTCCCTCGTAGCCTCGCTGACAGAAGGCTGGATCATTCGTCATCCCCCCCACGCAGGCATCTTCGTTGTAGCAAGCCAGGACGTTGGCACTATCATTTGTGGCTCGCCAATAGCCAGAACTCAGTTCCAATGTTTCGATGGTCGTATCTCCGCCTTCGCTTCGAGTGTGGTCTAGCTGTACGACACAAATCGGAACCCTGTCTCCATTCTCCACTGACACTATCCAATCACTATTGTTTACGGGGCATCCATCACAGACTGTTTGGTATCTGTCACCATCAACACTGTCCAGATACATTCCGTTCTCGCACGACAGAACGTTCCCAGAAAAACGAGAAGTGCCCTCTAGATCTAAGACACCCAAGTTCGATACCGCCGGGCCCTCATCCTCGGCAGTGTTGTCGATGAAAGTGCAATTTGTCAATATAGCGGAGCCACCGAGCCGAAGTGCTCCTCCAACACCTGCTGCGTTCGCTTCAAAGACCGAATTAATTGCGAAATCATATCCCGCGGCAGTCTCTATCGCACCACCCGTGACACTTGCCTCGTTGTCCCTAAAGAGGCAGTCCTTGTATCCTACCGGAAAAAGAGGATCTCCACCACCATTGGTTTCTATCCCGCTGCTCACCGAGTAAACGGCACCACCCCTCGGGGCTCTGTTGGCGGTGAAATTTATTTGAATGAACTCTGGACCAATGACCACACCGGACAACATTACCGCACCCCCGGCACCGGCCGTGTTGCTCTCAAAAATAGATGAGCTAATATTGAATACAGTCGAGCTTACTACGTGCAGTGCCCCTCCATCCTCTCCGGCGGTGTTGTGAGACCACTTCGTCTCTCCGCTCAAAGACACTTCTGAGCCTGAGCGCACGGAAACCGCCCCTCCATTCTCTCCGGCGGTGTTGTTAGACCATGTCGTTACTCCGCTCCAGGACGCCCAGCTGCCTTGCACGTAAACCGCCCCTCCATGACTTTCGGCATGGTTTTGCGACCACATCGTCTCTCCGGTCCAGGATACGTCCGAGCTGTCGATCACAACCGCCGCCGCTCCACTGTCAGCGGTGTTTTGAGACCACGTCGTCTGCCCACTCCAGGACACATCTGAGCTTGTGGACACCAACACAGCCCCCGCCAAGCGCGCGGTGTTATGAGACCACAAAGTCTCTCCGCTCCAGGACACACCCGAGCATTCTTCGACCTGAACCGCCCCCGACTGGTTGCCGACGTTGAAAGACCACGTCGTCTCTCCGCTCCAAGACACATCCGAGCAGTTGCTCAAATAAACCGCCCCTGCAAGTTGGTCGGCGGTGTTGTTAGACCACGTTGCTTTCCCGCTCCAGGACACATCCGAACTGGCCATCACCACCACCGCCCCTCCATCATCACCGGCGATGTTGTTGATAAACGTTGTTTCTCCGCTCCAGGACACATCTGAGCCAAGGTACACGATCACTGCCCCTCCGTCCGTGCCGGCGGTGTTATGAGACCACGTCGTCTCTCCGCGCCAGGACACGCCCGAGCTTCTTTCCACGTAGACCGCCCCCGAGAAATTGCCACCATTGTTGAATGCCAACGTCGTGATTTCACTCCAAACCACATCCGAGCTGTCCACCACGAACACCGCCCCTCCTATGCCGCCCGCGATGTTGCTGAGAAACGTAGTTTCTCCGCTCCAAGACACGTTCGAGCCTAGGTACACATTCACCGCCCCTCCATTGTCGCTGGCGGAGTTGTTATACCAGGTTGTCTCTCCGCTCCAGGACACACCGGAACTGTCGGTCACGATCACCGCCCCTCCATCATCGCCGGCGGTGTTGTTAGACCACGTCGTCTCTCCGCTCCAGGACACACTTGAACTGTCGTACACGATCGCCGCCCCTCCATGGCCGCTGGCGGAGTTGTTAGACCACGCCGTCTGTCCGCTCCATGACACGTTCGAACTGGCCGTCACGACCACCGCCCCTCCATAGACCCCAGCGTTGCCTGAAAAAGTCGTTTCTCCGCTCCAGGATACATCCGACCCCAGATTCATGTAGACCGCTCCTCCATCGTCGCTGGCGCTGTTGTCCGACCACGTCGTCTCTCCGCTCCAGGACACACTTGAACTGTCGTACACGTAAACCGCCCCTCCATTATCGCCGGCGGTGTTTTTTGACCACGTCGTCTCTCCGTGCCAGGACACATCCGAGCTCAGGAGCACGAAAACCGCCCCCCCATATTGACCAGCGGTGTTGTCGGAAAACGTCGTCTCTCCGCTCCAGGACACATCCGAGCCCAGGTACACGTAAACCGCCCCTCCATGTGAATCGGCGGTGTAATTTGCCCCATATTCACCAGCGGTGTTGTTCAAAAACGTCGTCTCTCCGCTCCAGGACACGCCCCAGCTGTCAAAGATGTGAACCGCCCCCGTTTGATTGCCGATGTTGGAAGACCACGTCGTGTTTCCGCTCCAGGACACACCCGAGCTGTCAAACACGGCAACTGCTCCTGCGGTGACGCCGGCGGTGTTGTTGGAAAACGTCGTCTCCCCGCTCCAGGACACATCCGAGCTGTCAAAGACGGCAACCGCTCCTGCGGTGATGCCGGCGGCGTTGTTGGAAAACGTCGTCTCTCCGCTCCAGGACACATCCGAGCTGCCCGTCACGACAACCGCCCCTCCATTGACGCTGGCGATGTTGTACAAATAGGTCGTTTCTCCGCTCCAGGACACACTGCTGCCGTACACATCAACCGCCCCTCCAACGCCTGCGGTGTTGTTCAAAAATGTCGTGTTTCCGCTCCAAGACACATCCGAGCCGAGGTACACATTAACCGCCCCGCCTTCACCGGCGGTGTTGTTAGACCACGTCGTCTCTCCGTTCCAGGACACGTTAGAGCTGCTCGTCACGACCACCGCCCCTCCATAGACGCTGGCGATGTTGTTCAAAAACGTCTTTTCTCCGCTCCAGGACACACTATCACTATCGTACACATAAACCGCCCCTCCCTCATCGTCGGCGTTGTTGTGAGACCACGTCGTCTCACCACTCCAGGACACGTTCGCGCTGTCGCCCATGTACACCGCCCCTCCGTCGTCGCCAGCGCTGTTGTCGGACCACGTCGTCTCTCCGCTCCAGGACACGTCCGAGCTGTCCCACACCCACAAGGCCCCTCCATCGCCGCTGGCGGTGTTGTGAGACCACGTCGTCTCCCCGCTCCAGGACACGTGCGAGCTTTCGTGAACGTAAACTGCTCCTCCATGGTCGCCAGCGCTGTTGTCGAACCACATCGAACTTCCGCTCCACGACACGTCCGAGCTTCTATTCACGAAAACTGCCCCTCCATCGTCGGAGGCGGCAGTGTTGTGTGACCACGTCGTCTCTCCGCTCCAGGACACGTGCGAGCTGTTGTACACGTATACTGCCCCTCCATCTACGGCGGCGGTGTTATCGGACCACGTTGTGTTGATGAAGCTCATTGTGGATGTATCCGCATAGATCGCCCCACCTAGCTCAGATGTACAATTCTGGATACGGAGACCACTCACATACATTGCGGCATTAACGACGTTCAGAAACTGTGTCCTATTCGCCCCGTCGGCGACAGCACCAGCCCCAGCTCCGGTTATGTTCATGACAGTATCGTCGACGATATAAATTGTTTCGGGGATTTCAACGTGTCCGATCCACTCCACGTCGAATACCCCGCCGGAACAGTTGGAAGCTCTTGCCAGTTCTGATGCTGTGGCCGAATTATTTACCACCCATGAGACTCGAAGGTCCGGTGAGCAGGGAAGGCTCGACGCCAGCGCCACGCTGGAGGCGGCTGCAACCAAGAAGACCCACACGGCAGTGACAGGCAGCAACGTCAAAGCACGAAGACTGGTCGGTCGAAGTCGAAAACCCGCCGTCTTCTTGGAGCCGGCCTCCACGATCCTCTTCACCATGCCTTGGTCGTCGTTCGTCGCGCACGCCTCCAGCCGTCGCCCTATGATGGTGCCCGACGCGACGTCGCCCTTGTCTCCGATCAGCACCCGCTGCTGGGACTGGTCCAAGGATTCGAAGAAGGCGATCTTATCCTCTCTGCTGAGCGTGCCTCCTGTTTTTTTTGGGTATGCGCCGTTTTGTGGTGAGGTTTTGTACGCATTTTGCCCATAAATATTGCATATAATCGAATTTTTTACAACCCATTCCACTACACCTCCTCCCCTCCCCGGCCTGCTCCCCGGCCGGGGCCGAAATCGACCTTGTGAGTCCCTCGCGGGCGAACCAGGCCACAACAGATAGTAGGTGGGTGGTGTCCCAAGGTGCAACTCACCGCCGCGCTGGCTCAGCGTGGCGGTGAGGA
The DNA here is from genome assembly GCA_902602495.3 of Ectocarpus sp. CCAP 1310/34. NCBI lineage: Eukaryota > Phaeophyceae > Ectocarpales > Ectocarpaceae > Ectocarpus > Ectocarpus sp. CCAP 1310/34. Next base: position 216,651 of record CACKRE030001416.1, on the reverse strand, counting down.
TGCACAGACGGTGGTAGTGGCGAGAGGTGTATGTGGACCTTGTCCCCGCGGCAGCAATGCAAAGCGGCAAACTGCACCTGGTAACCACCGTCGCGGAAAACGTGGCCCACGAAGCTGGAGGAGCAGAGAGATTCGTAAAAACCACGCGAGTAAGCACCGTTCGCGGGAGAAGGGAGATAACCGCGGGCGACGCGGGGGGGGAGTGCTGCACCCTCCTCGTCCAAACACCACAGGCAAGCACCGAGCCCTGCAAAGATGGATCGATGCGAAGAAACTCGCCGCTCGGATTAAACGGAAGAAA
>CACKRE030001416.1:199287-212843 GCA_902602495.3 Ectocarpus sp. CCAP 1310/34 | reverse complement strand
TTTTGATCGGTCTCCTCGACGCTCTTTCTCGTTTGGTGCGGTAGCTGGTCTTTCTTTCTATCATTTTGTTTCTCTTCCGAGTGGTTTTTGTACCCTAGTTTTTTCTGTTTCTTCGTGGGGTCGTGTATGCCGGGTTTTGAGACCACGGGCTCCCAATCTTTTTTTTTTATTTTAGAGCTAATGTGAGAAACAACAACAACAACAACAAACTAAAAATTGTGTATGAAAACATGCTAACAAAAGTTTCGTACTGTCAAGAGCATTCAGGAAATACCCGCACCGGCACCCAAATCGAAAAACTCACGGAGCTAGGCTGGTTACCCCACACACGACTTTTCACCAGGTAACGGGCGACAGCGGCAGCTAAACACACCCTGTTTTGGAGGCAAAATGTGCAGGCAAATGCCCATTTCTCAACAACCACATGGGCTAGAACCTTGGAACCACCGTCAAAAGTTGCGTACATATGTCCCAGCAAAAGACGGGCCAAACAATTACACCCTGTCGTCCCCAGGCGGTTGTTTACCTCGGGCTGTAGGTGCCGCATCGGTACTGCTGTACATGTCCAAAATGTATCATTTTTTCAATTTTTGGACACCAGACCACTTCTTTTTTCAGGAGACCGATTGCAACGAACTCCTGTGACACACAGAACACCACCGGTTCGATACATGCTCCATTCGCGCACTCTGGTGACCTCTACCAGGGTCTAAACGAGTGTTGTATACCCCGGGTGTTATATTCCGTCATGGTGGCAGGTGTAGGCGGTGAGGTCTCGGGAAGGGCATGCTTTGAGTTTGACAAAACTACTATGCAGAATGGCACGATACTTCACAGGAGGTCTCAGTCAAGGTATACCAGGGCCTGTGCAAGCCGGGAGGAACTCTCGTGGCTTGTATCTCAAAGTGTCGTCAAAGAGTCGACACATGAACGTGAGCGCAGGTGCTTGCTGGGGACCGGCGGGGAAGGAATCAGCCACACCAGGCTCACCTCTTGATTTCTGCCTCCCGGACATATCCACCCCCACAAATCCCAGTGCCCACTCCCACAAGCTATATCAGCAGCCTCCTCCAGCGGCTGCTCCTCCCGTTAGCCCAGTTCTCACAACTCACGGGTGTGGCGTCGGTGCGAATTGGCGCGAATTTACGGGGCCCGGTTTTTTCCATCTACCATGTAAAAATATTTGAATCACGGAGCCCCCATGCAACCGAGTGGGATGGGCTGAAAGCAGCAGTAGTGTTAGCGATGTGAGATTCACCGAGTGGGATGTTGTGAGCAGAAGCGGGAGGGTTAAGATATAATGCAGGGGTGCTTTTACCCCCATGAATGCGTTCGGGAGCAGTATTGCCTAGTCGTTCAAGGTCAAAGACGACAAGGATATACTTGTATCATCGGCCAGGAGAGGAAGAGGGTCCGGGCGACCAGTTCATACACAAGATGGCTTTTTCTACGGGTGATGTTGAGACCGAGCCGGAGGCTGTCGTAAAGACGTGTATCCAGGCGTTTGAGAGGGAGTCTGAACGTGGATGTAAACGTAAATGTGTACGTAAATGTAAACATAAATGTAATTTAATTTCAAGTTTTTTAACTACACCGAACCAAAACAAATCACACGACGGACGCCACGGGCGCCGGCGCTGCTGCGTCCGGCTGCGGCTGAATCTCGACCAGCTTCCGCGACGGGATGGATCTTTCGTCGTGGTAGTCAACAAAATTCCCCGAAACCTTGCGCGCGCGCGTCTTCTCGCCCCTCGGTTTTGTCGCGTCCGTATCGCTGCTTATCCTGAACGAGAGCAGCCCGACCACCACGTACCCTACGAATCCACAAGCCACAACCATACCGATCCAAAGACCGATAACCCGGACACCCGTCGAAAAAGAATCGGGGGCGCGAAACAACGGCCACGCCCAGGGCTGCAGAGATTGCCACGAAAACTTCAGGTCTGCTTCGTCCCAGCCCTCCACCGCGGCCCAGATCCCCACCCCAAAGCTCACGAGCACACAGAAAGCATATAGTCTACCCAGGACGAAAAATCCTCCGGCAAAATATGAGAAGCATCAAAACCCCCATGAACATGATCAACATATAGGCGAAACAAAATAATTAAACAACTCGGAACTCCACACAACGAGGAACAACCACACTAAACCACCGACAATAAAACAGGCGAAAAATCCCGCGAACACGTACAGCAGCCACACGAGAGCCAGCATACCCGCGCAGACGCTTGCCCACACCCCGAGCTGCACGCACAGGATCATCCTGTACAACGAAAACCCCCACGTCAACACCGCCTGTCCCACCGATTCCAGCGCAACCACCTGCGCCGACGCCAGGACCAAGGCCGTGAGCAGCAGCACCCTGTCGTCCAGGAGGTCCGCGAGCGCCACGATCGTCACAAGCACGCCCTGCACCGCCCGCTCCGTCCCGTGTATCCCGCTGGGGACCAACAGATTGTCGTACCAGTCGGCCGACCTGACCCTCAGCACCTTGGTCAGGGCGCCCTGGACGCGGTAGCCTGCCGCCGCCACCAGGAGCGTCCCGACGACCCCCGGTCTCCACAAGCTCTCGGCAAAAAACACCAGGAGCGTGCCCCCAACGGCGAGCAAAGAGTTGGCGAACAGCGGACGCCCGAGGCCCCACTCCATCAACACCTCCTCCTCGCGAGCGGACAGCACGAAGTTTTCGCGGAGGTAGAAATACTCTTCGGTATCCCCCACACCGCCAGGACGGCGTGCGCCGTGTTCACCACGCGGACGAGCTCTCCCTTCGGCATGGACAACCCTTCCCGAAAAACAACCACGCCGTCGTTCAATTCTACGCCGATGCGCCGTCCTTCCACGCAGTCGCCGACGTCATCGTCCCCGACAAAGTACCACCGCTTCCCGGGATTTTGGATCGCGAGAGCGGGCGGTGCGCTCCAGGTCTCCCAGCCCGGGGCAGCAGCAGAAGCAGTGGGTGATGTGGCCGCGTACTCGAGCCTCTCGCCGGCCTCCACCCGCACCGTCCCGTCCCCGAGGTGCACCCTGACGACCGCAGCGAGCTTCTTCACCGTGCCCATGGGAATCTCGTAGGCGAAGAGCTCGATCCGTACTCGCTGACGACGCACCCACTCACCAACTGTAAATTTAAAAACGCCGGGAAAAAATGGAAATGTGAGAATGTGAAAATTAGAAAATTAGAAAATTTCTCAACGAGTGTGGGGCGGGAGAGAGTTAATGCGGAGAGAGCGTTAATACGGAGGCAAAGGGAGGCCAAGGGACGCCGGCAACAAAGCCATACATTTATTAAACAAACGCAGCAGCAGCAGCACCTCGTCGAGTCGTGCGTGGGTCAGCAGCAGCCGCACCAGCCGCTGCCGCTGCGCTTGTCGGTGACGCTGCTGGACGTTTGCGCTGACGCTGGTACCCCCCTATCCGCCGCCATGGTCAGGCTGTAGATTGGCGCCGGGGGCGAGACGCCCACCCCCCCTCTCTTCCGCCATGGGTTGGTTGTTATCAGAAATGAGGACGAATTCCGACCATGAATCGAATATATTTGTGCTACGTACGAGGGAGCAACCTTGCGGCTTTCGTGCACACAGCGCGCACCAGCCGTTCTCAACAAGACCCGGGTGTGCACTCACGGGCCTGCAAATAGAGCAGGCCGGACGCTATAGTTCATTGATCTTGATTGTGCGTGTGCAGAGAAACTATTCCGTACCCCTAACAGACGTTTCAACGGCGTCATGGCGCTGCTCCCGGTGATTGCTTGGCCAAGAACCGTCACCAACTGTGGACACGAATCGGGCACCGGTGCACGAAAGCAATCATTCCAGCCAATCCATCCTAAAAATGTACCTACGCCCACCTACCGTAAGCCAGAGATGGACGGGGCCGTCACAGCTCTCTTCCTTCCTTCCGGTGTCTGCTTGGTCAGCAAGCATCACCAACTCTGAAACAAAAATCGTGCACCGGTGCACGGAAGCAATCACTACAGCCAATCCATCCCAAAAATATACTATACCAACGCTCACTCACCTGTTCTAGAACCAGCCGTCACAGCTCTCTTCCTTCCCCCCTCCCTTTTGGATTGCTTGGTCCAGGACCGTCACCAACGTTGCCGTAGAAATCGTGCACCGGTGCACGGAAGCAATCATTCCAGCGAATTAATCTTGAAAGTGTACCTACGGTCGTCTGAAAAAGCCAGGGATGGACAGGGCAGTCAGAGCTATCTACCATTCATTTGGATTGCTTGGTCAAGGACCGTCAACAACTGTGCAATACAAATCGTGCACCGGTGCACGGAAGCAATCATTCCAAAAACCCAGTCTTGAAAGTGTACCTACGGTCGTCTGATAGACCAGAGATGGACAGGGAAGTCAGAGCTATCTACCTTTCTTTTGGATTGCTTGGTCAAGGACCGTCAACAACTGTGCCGTACAAATCGTGCACCGGTGCACGGAAGCAATCATTCCAAAAACCCAGTCTTGAAAGTGTACCTACGGTCACCGAAAGCCAGGGATGGACAGGGCAGTCAGAGCTATCTACCTTTCTTTTGGATTGCTTGGTCAAGCACCGTCAACAACTGTGCCATACAAATCGTGCACGGGTGCACGGAAGCAATCATTCCAGCCAAGCCATCGTGTAAATAAACCTGCGCCCGCCTATCTGAAAGCCAGAGATGGACGGGTCCTTCCTTCCTTCCTTCTCGATGATGGCTTGGTCAAGAACCGTCACCAACTGTGAATAAAATCGTGCACTGGTGCACTGAACCAGCACTCACTCGATGGAAGATCATCAAGCCCCTCGATAGTCTATAGACAACTAGAGACGGGTACAAACACACCAAACATGGGGTTCATTTTGAGTTTTTACGTGTGAGCATTGTTCGTGTCCAGGTTGACTGATGGGTCTCGTTGTTCTTGTGCTTCTCTCTCGAGACGTAATTTGGCACCGTGAAAACCTCTGGCTTAGGTCGCGGACTCCCTCTTGGCGAGGCCGGGTGTGGTAGGTGCTGGGGCCGATGGCTAGTCATGCGCAATTCGATGTCGTGTCAGAGATAGCGTACGTACATAGACTATGCGTTTGTTTTCTGTCTGCGGCGTGTGTGTTTAAAAACCCGGGTCAGAGCAGAGCAACAAGCAAATGTTCCGACGCGTGTGTGTGTCTACGTCAGCCACAAGCGACACCCTCACGGCAGCACTTAGCGTATACCGCGCACGCACCCGTCTGGTATGCTGCTGGTGTGTTGCCTGTGGCTAACCTTGAGACAGATCTCGTGTGCGAGCTGACTCCTGATTCAGTCTGCACCAAGGGAGGCCGTGTTCTGAAACAAAGAAGTATGTTTTCTTGATGGAATTATTTATCATCGGGTCGTCCTTAGAAACCAGGAAGAAATGAAGACTGAGGGGTGCGGCGAGCACGGGGCTGCACCGCACCTCGAATACCACACCGACGGAAAGCCGCACTCGAACGCGCACCCAAAAAATGCATGCTAACCAATCCCGTTTAGGACGGTACCGAAGGTCCCTCTCAAGACAAGTCCGACGCGCATACGTACACACAACACCTCGTGCAACTCAACCAACCAATCATCCGACTCAATCAACCAATCACACGTGCTACGCTCTAGAAATTCTTCTCTGGAATACGTCTGGAAGACCAGACTAAAACAACAGAGAGAGAGAGGAAAAACAACTTGTAGACCCTTTGGTCCTCCTACTACTTGCTCCTGTTTACACTGACAGGCACGCCTGTACCGATGATGTGCAGACGTAACGAGTTCGTACATTATGCTGCAGCTACTGCTACGTTCTACAGTAGTACGACACTGCAGGTAAAAAGTACTGATTCGCGACACTCCCCCCATGGTCGAACAAGTTTTGCCTTGCGATCGAGCGTAGCGTTCCTACCCCTACGACAAGCAGCAGCAGAATCAACGGCAGCCCCACCTGAAATCGTTTACCTATTTAAAGAAGTCGGTTGAATGTCAAAGACTTATAGACTAGATGAAGTACCCCCAAGTCAAGTCAAGCAATCAATACGGCCGATTTAGCCTCGCTTTCATCGTCGTCCCCTTCGTGAGCGTCGTACCCTCTTCACCTTGCCGTCGTGGACCTTGACACTCCGGGAAACGGCGTTGGCCTTACGCTTCTTGTTCTTTCCCGGCACTGGTATTCCGTACATCACATCATGTAGTTCGAAGGCGATCTTCTCCTCCTCCAGCTCATCGATCTGTGCCCTTGGGTTGCGTAGCCCCAACCTGCGATCGAGATTGGAGTGCAATAAGTCGGCACCTTGTATGTAGGGGAGGATCTTTTTGGTCATCTCGTTGAAGAAGATGCGTAGAGATGATGTACTTGCCCCTTCGTCCTTGTACTCTTCCCTTGCAATGAAGGTCTCATATGAGCCCTCGGCCTCCAGCGCCGCACGCAGAATCTCAATTGTTGAGTCTTCCCACCAATCCGTAAGTCTCGTAGGTTTCGGCGCGCCCTTCGCGTCCTTCTTCTCTGCTTCCCCGAGAATCTCCTGGACTACTTCTCCGTCTCCATACACCAGCGGCTCCGTGTCCACCCCCTCCCTCGCCTCCAGCGGTGCCACGAGCTCCCTGACCCTGTCCTTGTAGCAACCGTAATCGTGCACCTGGACCCTATAGTTGTACCCCGGGAAAACGTCCTCGTAGAGCATCTTGAGGAATGATTGCAAGGTCACTTTGGCGTTAGCATTCGTAACCACCTCGAAAGCCATCCGCAACACCGCCGCGCCACCCACGACCTCCTTGACGATGACACAGTTCTTGACACTTCGGGGATTTTGTTTTTTGCTGAAATCGGGGTCGGCTAAGCGCTTGTCTATCTTCTTGAGCATGTCCTCGGACTTGCCGTCCCCACTGACGCCCAGTTTTTCCGGGTTGGGGAGCGTCAGCGACAGGTGCGTAAACCTCCTAGTTTTACTGCCCGGTTTAGTGAAAGATTTATAGAACTCTGGTTTGTCGTCCTCGGAGAGGAACTGTGGGGAGTCTACCGTGGGTTCGTTTTCCTCTCCTCCCCCGTGTGCCGACAGAACTTTATCCTCGTCGGAATGCACACTCGACGCTTGGTCGTCGGTGGGGATCCCCGGGACAATCTCGGCACGGGGAGCGTGGACCTCCGGCACAACATTATTAACACCCACGGCCGAAGCGTTGGCGATGATGTCCGTGTCATCGGGAGGTGGTAACCAATTGCCCTCGAGCAAAAAGCCGAGTAGACTGTCGTCGTCGGAAGTGACCTCCGTCCCGTTCTGTGCTTTGTATGTTTCGTCAATGCTAACACTTTCGTTGGGATTGAACTCGCCCAGGTCGGCGCCCTGGGAGGAAGAAAAAGAAGCCATGGCCATTTTCTCGGAGCCTCGGGGAGGGAGCCGCTTCGGAGTCAGTCTCGGTCAGAGAGGAAGTGGCCACTACTCTAGGTGGCAACCTCGCAACCGTCGGCGGGAATGGCTAGATGGTAGATTTCTGTCGACAAAATGTTTGGGTCAAAGACTGGGGAGTGAGCGCGAGCGAAGCCGTTTCGTTCGACTACTAGGCTGCTCACTGCCCTGCCTGCTTCTCTGTTGCTAACTAACTAAACAAGTGTAGACGGGGGGGAATGAACGGGACAGCCGTGAGATGGTTCGGTTCGGCAAGCCCTTGCTGGCCGTTGACTGTGTAGAACGGTATTTCATGCATACATATGTACACGCGTAGGTGGTGGCAGAGATAAATAGAAGCACTTCTATATATGTATGTATATAGTCTAGTGCCGCTGCGGGTCGGGACGATTTATCGCTTGGTTCCGGCGATTCGGAGGTCCTTTGAGTAGTTTATGTTGTTCTTGTTACTGTTTATCAACGTTGATCTTATTGTCGCTGTTGTGCATTCATTATTTTTTCTCCGCTTGCCGCTCCTGACAACGTAAAATCACTCGTCAACCTGCTTGATGTTTACCATGTATGTGGTGCAACCTACACATATGTACATGCTGGTGCTTCTACGTACATGCACATACATAGGGATGCATGCTCGAAGTCTACCCTGACTGGCCGAGTATTTCTCACCTCAAGAAAAGACGCCGACAAGAAAGCAGTGGTGGGAGCGTTGGCGTTGTGAGAGGGAGGGGGCGGGGCGCGCACCAAGGCGGATCAACTCCTCAGCCGTGCAACAAAATGCCGACTGACTCTTGGGATGGTCTCTGAAGATCCGTACCGGCCCAACAAAACATTCCCCGAGGGCTGCGCGCCTTTCCCGGACGCTTTTGGCTGTGATTTCTGCGGCTGGCTCCCCGCAGCAGCTAAACCCTAGACTGCTCGTTGTATCCGGCACGGGTCTGTCCTCGCGCGCTGCACGCACTCGGCGAGGCCAAGCGAGAACGTCCGCGAGGCATGAAAGCCACATCCCCACCCCATTAACCATGGCTGGCCCGGCGCGCGTCCGCTTCACCGACCACCTGTCAATCAATCTGTGTTGAGCCGAGATTGAGCTACATACGATTTTTTTGTGCTCGCGTGGGAGAACATTTTACTGCGTACTGCCGTAGCGCGGGCGCTGATTGAACGCTTCAGGTGTAGACAATGCCTTCGTATGCGTTGTGTGTGTGCGCGTGTGTGTGTGCGCGCGTGTGTGCGTAACGTGCGTGCACCTCTCAACTCCTCGCAAGAAGGAGGTGTGAGGCGTGAGGCAGCTGGTGTGAGGCATCGAGCACCGAGCATCGAGGCAGCAGGAGGTTCCGGGTGTTCACTACGTGCCGGTTCGGGAAACATTTTTTGTTGTCGTTGGCTTTTTCGCCGCGACTCATCCATCACTCATCACACATACACGACAGCAGCAGTGCGCGAGAGGCGACGACTGGCGAAAAGCTAGGGTGTGTGAAGTGCTCACCATAGAACACCGTGCTGTCTCCCCTGTTCGGTAATCCTTCCCGAGAGTCGTGCCTTTCCATGAAGGACATGTGGGCACCGTTGTCTTTGGAATCCAGGATCTTGTTGAACTCGTCACCAAGGGAGGACATTTTCACGACAACCATGTTGTGGACGGGACGTAGAGTGTCATCCTACTTCCGGGTGTTCGCTTTACAAACTTATATGTAGTACCCTATATTTTTGGAAACGGCGTGGTTTGTACGAACAAAGTTCACAGCCTCTCCCACCGCATGGTCTCCGTGCGGGCCGGGAGGAGTTTCAAAGGGGGTGTAACTCACCAGCTAACCGCCCGGACCCTAACGACCTTAGCCCTTTCCTGAGAGTGGAGTGGGGAGGGAGCAGATGGGAAATAAATCGGTGTGGGAGCATAGACCATGTATCCTCGACCAGGCCAACAACGATGACGCGGATCTTTTAATGGCTGTAACATATCGTGCACCGGTGCACGGAACCAATCCTACGCTCACCTACTCGAAACACCAGAGATGAACAGGGCCCCCACAGCTATCTCCCTTTCATTTTGCTAGGTCAAGAAGAGTCACCAACTGTGAATGGCTGTAACATATCGTGCACCGGTGCACGGAACCAATCCTACGCTCACCTACTCGAAACACCAGAGATGAACAGGGCCCCCACAGCTATCTCCCTTTCATTTTGCTAGGTCAAGAAGAGTCACCAACTGTGAGTACAAATCGTGCACCGGTGCACGGAACCAATCACTCGAGCAAACCCAACTGGAAAAAACAAATATTCTCACCTACCCGAAACACCAGAGATGAACAGGGCCCCCACAGCTATCTCCCTTCCCGATTCCTTGGTCAAGAAGAGTCACCAATTGTGAGTACAAGTCGTGCACCGGTGCACGGAACCAATCACTCGAGCAAACCCATCTGGAAAAAATATATATTCTTACCTACTCGAAACACCGGAGATGAACAGGGCCCCCACGGCTATCTCCCTCTCCTTTTGCTTGGTCAAGAAGAGTCACTAACTGTGAGTACAAGTCGTGCACCGGTGCGCGGAACCAATCATTCGAGCAAAACCATCTGGACAATACACCTACGGCTTACCTACCGAAAATCAAGAGATGAACAGGGCCGTCCCACCTCTCTGCCTTCCCGATCGCTTGGTAAGGAACCGTCACCAACTGTGAGTACAAATCGTGCACCGATGCACGGAACCGATCTTCGAGCAAAACCATCTGGAAAATACATCTACGGCTTAACTACCGAAAAACAAGAGATGAACAGGGCCGTCTCACAACTATCTCCCTTCCCGATTGCTTGGTAAGGAACCGTCACGAACTGTGAATACAAAATCGTGCACCGATGCACGGAACCGATCAATCGGGCCTATCAATCGAGAAAATACACCTACGGCTTACCTACCGGAAATCAGAGATGAACAGCGGTCTCGACAATCTCCCTTCTCCCGATTGCTTGGTAAGGAACCGTCACCAACTGCGAGTACAAATCGTGCACTTGGAAAGAGATGAACGGGGCCGTATCTGCTGTCTCCCTTCCCGATTGCTTGGTCAAGAAGTGTCACCAACTGTGAGTACAAATCGTGCACCGGTGCACGGAACCGATCCCTCCAGCAAGTACCATATATATTATTTTCGACATGAAGCTACGGTCATCTGAAAATACAGAGATGACCAGGGCCGTCTCAGCTATCTCTCTTCCCGAGTGCTTGATACGGAAATCGTGCACCGGTGCACGGAACCGATTATTCTAGCAAACATATCTGGAAGGTATACCGACGGCTCACCTACCCGAATGCCGGAGATGAACAGAACCGTCTCAGCTATCTCCCGACCCGATTGCTTGGCAAGGAACCGTCCCCAACTGTGAATACAAATCGTGCACCGGTGCACGGAGCCGATCACTCGAGAAACAACATCTGGATGGTATACCTACTGCTCACCTACCGAAAACCAGAGATGAACAGACCCGTCTCAGCAATCTCCCTTCCCGATTGCTTGGTCGAGAAGTGTCACCAACTGTGAATTCAAATCGTGCACCGGTGCACGGAACCGACCAAACGTTCGTCAAAGAATCTGTTCCGTCCAGATTTTCCGGTCTTCTAAGCCACTTCCCTGCCACAACCAAAACTTACCCCCATCACTCCCAAACCCTACCGAAGGCTACAAGAACTCAACTAAGACCGAAAAACACACTACAGACACGTTGATATGTCGAACGAGAAGAAGCAGGTCTCGCCCCCCGGCTCTTCCTCAGAGTTCTTGTTCGGGATCTTCGGAGAGCGCGACCCGGGTCTAATCCTATATGGAACTCCTACGACAGAAAGGCCTCCTGTTCGTAGGTACATCCCACCGACCAAGTCTTCCACTCGGGCTCGCGGTAAAAATAACGTTTGTGAACATGAATCGTGCACCAAGATTCCAAGTTTCTCCGCTATCGGAACCAAGCCCAGGCGGTGCGGTACTCACAGGGTGCCGGGAGACATTAACGTTCGACACAGGCTTTGTTCGGTCGAAGGGTGTGCCGGTCGCGCTAGATTTGGGATCGATGGATCTCCTGCGACTCGTTGTGGAACGCACCGGCTCGACGGGTCGCGAAATGTAACCGTGAGGACTTGCGCATTCCCGGGATGCACCGTTTCCCCCAGCTACAGCCCCAACGAAAACACCAAGCCCGAGAGGTGCGCGCTCCACAAGGTCGATGGAGACATCGTCACTTCCAGGGAAACATGCTCTGTCCATGGATGTGCCAAGAGGCCGTGTCTCGTCGACAATACCGGAAACAACAAGCACTGCCTGCAGCACTACAACCCCGAGACCGACAAGGGGATACTCTACCTCATGTGCCAAGAGCCCGGGTGCAAGAAACACGCCACCTTCTCCGAGACCAAGAATCGCCCCCTTCGGTGCCTCAAGCACAAGAAGAGGGGAACGGACCGTGACGTAGTGAACACAATGTGTGAGTTCGAAGATTGTCTGAGGCGCCCTTCGTTTGCCCCCATGGGCTCGGGAGCCAAGCGCTGCAAGCACCATTCATTTATGGGGGATGAAAACGTCAACAGTATTAGGTGCTCACACGAGGGATGCCGCGTGACTGTTGGTCGCAAGAGCAAGACATGTGGGATTCACTCGCAGATGCCGATCGCATGAATCGGGACTGCACACGGTGTCTTGGGTCTGTCTTTGTGCCCTTGGGTCTTGGTGTGCATGTTCTTTTTTGTTGCTTCGCGGAAGCTTGTTGCTGGCGGCACTCAGGATAGTTGGATGTACGCGCTGGAAATCAATATCGTATTGGTGAAATGTATGATAGCATGGGAAAAATATTTTCGTTGTTTTATTTGGTAATGTTTGCGGTTCGTGCAATCTACGTATGTATATGTATGTATCAATAGCGTCGTCATATCAAGCAGAAGTAAGACATTGTGAGTGAAATTTTTGTTGGATACATCATCTGGAATTGTCGGACCGCAAATAATAAAAATAATAATATATATCGGGTGTACCATCTGCGTTCAGGTGTCCGAATATTGGGCTTTGAATATCGGTTGGGTTGTGTGCCAGCACCATCTACCGCGGGTCTTCTGCGCGTTTCAAGAGCATAGCCTGGCGTTGGCGTGAACAGCATCTACCTGATTTGTAGAGTAGAGATTCATTCTTCGAATGCACCCTTGAAGTGCCTGTTCGGGTCGTAGATCGGGGGTGTATCGTAGCCATGCCTCGTTGAATTGATTGTGGGATGTTGTTGTGACGGGATCGACAAGCAGAGCCACGAACAAAGAGAAGCAGCAACCGGTTCGTGGTGCGTTGTCGGATTTGCACTGGTTTGAATGAATCGGCACAGAAGGAAAAAAAAAGTAACCAGACACGACGTCCTGGTAGCCCTAGTTTAACCCTTGGCTTTACTGCAACCTAGGCGCGTGTAGGGCTAGCAGCCCTAATTAACCCTATGTTTTCACCGCAACCTAGGCGCGTGTAGGGCTAGCAACCCTAATTTACCCTGTGTTTTCACCGCAATCGAGTCCGTGTAGGGCTAGCAACCCTAATGTAACCCATGGTTTCACCTCAATCGAGCCCGTGCGGGCTAGGGCCCTAACCCTAACCCTAACCCTAACCCTAACCCTAACCCTAACCCTAACCCTAACCCTAACCCTAACCCTAACCCTAACCCTAACCCTAACCCTTACCCTTACCCTTACCCTTAATCGTACATCATTCGTCAGTGACAAAGACGGCGCAGAATACTGCCCCGAGGTCATTTTACGAACTACGTTGAATCATCGTAACGGACAACTGAACAGGGTGGACGATAGCTCGGAGGGGCACCTAAATATCCAGAATTACGGGCCACCGAGAGCACCTACAAACAATTGGTGTCTCCATTTCAGGAAGAGCTAGGCATCTTCGAGGTATAACGCTCTACCTTATTCCACACAAGAAACAAACATTGTTGGTCTTCCGTAAAAAGCACTACCAGGGGAGCTATTCTGTGGGAAGGGAAGGATCGTCGGTGACTCTATTCCTTGACCCGAGAGTATTTCTGATTGGTGGGCTTATGTTGAGTCGCAAACATGTTATCACTGTGAGGTTGTTAAGGAGTGTTGCTGTATGGCACAGATAGGGTACACAGTCGGTCTAGATTAAGATGGGGGACGTC